>SJYC01027284.1:0-54847 GCA_006408675.1 Madoqua kirkii
GGGGGGGGGGCTCCAAAATCACTGCAGATGGTGACTGCAGCCATGAAATTAGAAGATGCTTACTCCTTGGAAGAAAAGTTATGACCAACCTGGATAGCATAATCAAAAGCAGAGACATTACTTTACCGACTAAGGTCCGTCTAGTCAAGGCTATGGTTTTTCCAGTGGTCATGTATGGATGTTAGAGTTGGACTGTGAAGAAGGTTGCACGCTGAAGAATTGATGCTTTTGAGGTGTGGTGTTGGAGAAGACTCTTGAGAGTCCAGAGCCAACCAGTCCATTCTGAAGATCAACCCTGGGATTTCTTTGGAAGGAATGATGCTGAAGCTGAAACTCCAGTACTTTGGCCACCTCATGCGATGAGTTGACTCATTGGAAAAGACTCTGATGGTGGGAGGGATTGGGGGCAGGAGGAGAAGGGGTCGGCCGAGGATGAGATGGCTGGATGGCATCACAGACTCGATGGACATGAGTCTGAGTGAACTCCGAGAGATGGTGATGAACAGGGAGGTCTGGCATGTTTTGATTCATGGGGTCGCAAAGAGTCAGATTCGACTGAGTGACCGAACTAGACATCAAAGAGCCCTGCTGACTCTCTTTGTGAATTCAAGATGTCCTCTGTCCTACCCACCACCCCCTCAGTGTGCAGACTGCACCCCACCACCCAGGCTGGCACTCAGATCTAGTCCAGGCTCCTAGCAGATTCTCACATCCTCGTTCACATCTATTATCTCCAGGACATCTGAACTGAGCTAAATGTGCTAATTATGCACTCCTCAAGTAATTGCACAAGTTTGAAGTTGCCTCCATTAAAATGAATGTTTGGTCTGAAGAAAACTTCAGCTTGGAAAAGAAACAAGATTCCCAAGTGTGCCAGAGAATTTGCTTAATGCCATGGCTAAGCTAGACTTGGCAGAGCTGAGAGATTCCCCAAGCAAGCTCTCTTCTGTATCTTCTCAACCCCAGCATGCTCCAGTAAAACTACACTAAAAAACTTCTCCCCATCCATTGTCATCATATTTTATTTGGAAACAAATTGGTCCAAAGAGAAAGAAAACTGTGCTTCATAAAAATTTTTTTTAAAAATTTTAATGGGATGCTGAAATAATAAAACAATAATTACATAGTACCCACCATTTATTGAACATCTACTCTGTGTTGAAGTTCAATCGTTAAGACATTTAATCCCCACAACAATCCTGGAGGTAAGTAGATAGTAATGAAGTAATAATTTTTTTAATGTTCATTTTACAAATGAGGAAACTGAGGCAGATAGAAGTGAAGTGGTCTGACTTTAGAAACCACGTTCCTTACTACCACAGTCTTATCCTTGATGGCAATAGTAAAAGTGATAATAGCTCATATTTAGTGAGTACCTTCAATGTACTGGACACTACACATTGTAACATGAAGAGGGAATTTGCTCATTTAAAAAAAAAAAAAAAAACAGCTTCTAAGAGGCCCATATTTTAAAGAAGGAGCAAAATTCACTTCAGAGATACATGGTGCTTTTGTTTATTCCAGTGGTTTTCAACCTTAGCTACATATTAGAAACATCTGGAGAGAATTTTTTTAAATACCAATATCCAAAACCTAGCCCAGACCTAGGGGTGGGACCAAAGACATCAGTAATTTTTTAAAGCATCGTAGTTGATTCTGAAGCACAGGTTGAGAACAATGGTATACTTTAATCAACACACTTAGGATCATTTTTTTGGTGAGAATGTGACTAGAAAAGAAAACACTGTCAATAAAGAAAAATGAATATTCTGCATAATAAAGTTACAGGAAATCAGAGACGTCTTCAAATCAGAAGAGGGATTTGAAAGGGAGAAATTATCTCTTTGGAAAGAGATCCAAACAGTCCAGGAGGAGGGACTGAAGATCCAACAGTAAGATAATAGGAGAGACCCTGAGAAGCAAAGGAAGAGCAGGAGATTAAAAAAACAGGGATACAGTACTTCACTCTGCCCTCCATCCACACCCTTTGCCATCTGGATCTGTAGCTCCTCACATCCAAAAATATATTTATTTTCCCCTACTTGAATCTGGATTGATTTTAAGAACTGCTTTGACTAACAGAATGAAGTAAAAGTAACGAACTGCCATTTCTAAGACTACATCTCAGAAACCTTGTGTGCTTCCACTCACTTGCCATATGCACAACTAACTGCTGCAAGTTGAGAGACCACGGGAAACAGAACCAACGTATCCCAGCCAAGCTCCCAGACATGTGAGAATTCAACCAGGAACAGCAAACTGACCACTGGTAACTAATGGTCCATATGAGAGGTCACACGAAACCAGAAAAACGACATGGCTGATCCTCAGTTGCCAATGCACAGAACTGTGATGACTATGTTTGGGGGTAATTCGTTATGCAGCAATAGCTAACTGATACAGATGACTAGTGAGGTGGCCTGTGGAATGGCTGAGAAGCTCAGTTTTAGGTTGTTCTCTGGACTGTGTTGTAAACTCCCTTGAATCAGGCCCAACTAGGCCCAGATCTTCAGTAAACACAACCACCTGGACTAATGATAACTTTCCTAGTAACTAAAGGCAAAGGAGAGTGTTGAGTCACAGAAGGTCAGTTACAGCAGGAAAGATGCAGAAAGGCCTTGAAATTTCTGCAGAGACAGGAAATCAGAGGGAGAAATCATCAGGAGACAAAATTTCCCCAAGAATGCTGAGAGCCATAAAGGAAGGGAGATGAGAGGAGCCACAGCTTGTGGACTGGACCTCACGGAAGGCTTTTGGATGTCAAGGAAAATGGGGGTCTCTCAGGGCTGGAGGCCTCCGGACACCCCTGCAGCAAACCCCTAGGTAAGCTGGTACAACATGACTCCATCTGACTCTCACGTCGGCCCTAACAGGAAGATATTTATTACTCTCATATTATAAGGGTAAGACATTCCATCCCTGGAATGACTCAACAGGCTGTCTCTTATACACATCTAGATGTGTATAAGAGACAGGGCTTCAGCAATACGTGAATCGTGAACTCCCTGTTTAAGCTGGATTTAGAAAAGGCAGAGGAACCAGAGATCAAATTGCCAACAACCCCTGGATCATGGAAAAAGCAAGAGAGTACTAGAAAAGCATCTATTTCTGCTTTATTGACTATGCCAAAGCCTTTGACTGTGTGGACCACAAGAAACTGTGGAAAATTCTGAAAGAGATGGGAATACCAGACTACTTGACCTGCCTCTTGAGAAATCAGTATACAGTTCAGGAAGCAACAGTTAGAACTGGACATGGAACAACAGACTGGTTCCAAATAGGAAGAGGAGTACGTCAAGGCTGTCTATTGTAAAACTTCCGGGATTCCCAGGATGTGGCTGGCATTCCGCTGTACCCCAGTTGAATAAAAGGGACCCAAACGCTCGCGTTCCATTCAAACGCCATCCCAACCAGCCCTGGCATTTTTCTCTCTCGTGAACAATTTCATTGGTTCCCACCGTCCCATCCGCCTGCTTTCAACAAGAACCAGTGCTTCAGGGTTCCTGTCCTCGACGACGACGCGGCAGGCCTGGGCTCGCGAATCCGGAAACCAGCCCGGGGTCACGTTAGCGTGCCCTGTTCTCTCTGGTGACGCAATTCCGCCCCAAGATGGCGGCGCTTCTCCCTCAGAGCCTGCGCGTGGCCCGAGCCCGCCTCCCGCTCTCCAGCGTGCAAGCCGGACCCTCCGCTGGGCGCAGGGGAGGGGGAAACCAAGAGCCAGGTCTATCAAAGTCAGGAAGTCCCAGAAAACATCAGGAACTCAGGGCTTGTGCCCCCTCCCCACTCCCTCGGCCACTACAGGGTCAACATCATCTCTGGATGCTGGAAGATTTTTCCCCTAAATTAAAAAAAAGCTTTCTTGAGGGGAAAAAAACCTGTGCCACCTGATTCATTTTTCAAATTAAAAAAAAAAAAAATCCACTAGGTTCGATTTAAGCCTCCCCAGCTCTCCAGGGGGTGGGACAGAGGACAGTGACGCTCAGTATTCCCCATCTGCGCCATTTGCTCGTCTCACAAACACTGCTCTCCAGCCGGGAGGACCAGGCGCCGCAGCTCCCTCTGGCCCTGGCAGAGAACCGAATCCTTACAGCAGCGGGAGCCAAGCTCTGTTGCCGGGAGATCAGGCAGGTCAGATAAAAATTAATTGAACGTGAAGCACCTTCTCTTCATGCTAATTGCAAACCCAGCTTGGAGCCTCCCATTTGTAAGAAGCTTTTGTCATAATTAATCATGTATTTTAGAGGAGAATGGCTCTGGTGACAGCTCGGCGCGGGTCCCTGGGTTTGGGAGTAAGCCCGTGAGTCTCTCCCGCCGTGACTCACAGACGCATGCCTCATGCCCAGCTCCATGGAGGCCGTGACCTGTGTCCATTAGCATCTGTCCCCCGCTGGTGACTTCACCAGCTGTCAGAGCCTCCTTTCTTCGGGCCCTGCGGCTTGTAGATTGTCTCTAGGCAGTTCTACTCACTCCCCTTTAGCTGCTGGTGGTCCCTCCAAAGCCTCTGCACATCCCACACACTTTCTGTTGCTAGGGAATGAGTCTAACCTTGTCTTGGCTGCTTGCTGATAACCAAAATCCAGGGCCTGGAGGGTCAGCTATCAATTGGTAGTTGGTCCTCCATTTCCCAGCCATCCTCCATAAGGACCCATCCCGGCTTCACTCACATACAGTTTCTGCTCCCTACTGTGAACCCAGGTGCTGGTGGTTATTCAGTCACTCAGTCGTCTCCAACTCTTTGCGGCCCCGTGGATGGCAGCTCTCCAGGTCTCCTTGTCCTTCACCATCTCCCAGAGTTTGCTCAGACTCATGTCCATTGAGTGGATAATGCCATCTAACCATCTTGTCCTCTGTTGTCCCCTTCTCCTCCTGCCTTCAGTCTTTCCCAGCATCCAGGTCTTGAACCTGAACATGGGTTGCTCTAGGGGTAAAGAACCTGCCTTTCTACGTAGGAGACAGAAGAGACTTGAGTTGGATCCCTGGGTTGGCAAGATCCCCTGGAGGAGGGCATGGCAACACACTCCAGTATCCTTGCCTGGAGAATCCCATGGACAGAGGAGCCTAGCAGGGCTACAGTCCATGGGGTCGCAAAGAGTTGGACATGACTGACACAATTTGGCATGCATATACCGTGAACTGGAAGTCAGGAAAATCTCAGAGTGGCAGTGAGGGGAGGGGACAGTGAGGTGCAACGGAGGAACCCAGAGGGTCCTGAGCTTGAATCCTCCCCTAGTTCTCTAGCCAAGTGGTCTCGGGCAAGTTATTTAACCTCTCCAGGCTCGAGGCTCCTCATTTGTAGCATGGAGACAGTACTACTGGCCTCCCTGGGTGGTGGTAGATGAGTTAAGCACCTAAAAAATAAACTAAGGTGTGAGCCACGGTTACCCTGGTTTGGGGGACCAGCTCTGCACCCTGCCCTTGGGAACCAAGTCCAGGCTTCAGGCCTGATTTCTGCTGGTGGTGAGTGAGTTGAGCTAGTTTCTTCCCCTTTAAGCCCACACGTACTCCCCATCTGTCTATGTGGCATGCACTTTCAGCCCTCCCACAAGGGCATGAGGCTAAGCAGAAGCCCTGAGGTAAGGGCACTGCCCAGCTAGAGGTTAATTTGCCCCCAGAGCCTCCAAGCGCTGGATGAAGGGAGCACCACAGGCAGGCTTCAGGAAGAGGAAAGGCCTTTTGGGGTCCTGAGGGTGGGCGGAGGGAGCACAGGATGGCAGGCCCGGGGCAGGGGGGAGGGAGGACCTTGCTTCTGCAAGACCCCAGAAGCATCTTCCCCAGCCAGTCCACATCATCCCTTCTGGAAAATGATAGGGTGCTTCTGCCTTTCAGCTAACATCTATGGGGGCCTCAGGCCTGAGACCTGGAATGTCTCTGGAGACTTGGAAGTCTGTCATATTTCCCCATGAAGCCTCCAAACCCCCAGGACCTTCAGCCCTGGAGGGGTCACTGACCAAGGCCTCTTCACAACTCCCTCAAGTCCTCTGGCTTTCTCAGTTTTCTCCAGAGGGAACCAAGGAAGACACAAAGCCCAACCTTCAATTCTCTAGGAAAGAACAGGGTCCAGGGTCTTCCCAGTCTTCTCTCTCAATGATCCCAGAAGGCAATACAGTTGAGCAGCCCCAGACAGACCTGGGATCCAACGTCACTGACAAGCTGTGTGATTCTGTGTAAGGCTCTTAACCTCTCTGAGCCCTGGTTTCCTCCTTTGTAAAATGACAGTAATAATAACTACCTAGTAACAGTGCTGTGAGATTTCCACAAGATTATGCATGTAGCAGGACCCAAAGTAAGCGCTTGGCAAATGACAGCTCTTATTTCACCAGCTGGAAAAATATCTGGAAGGAAGGAGTAGTCACAGACAGCAAGCTAAAGAGCCGAGAGCACAGGACTGGGAAACAGAAACTCAGGATTCAAATCCAGCCCTGTTGCTTCACAGCGATGTATCCTTAGACAAGTCACTTGACCCCCATGCAGTGGGAAGGGTGACTCATCTCAAGTGCAGATGTGATAATGCGTGTGAAAGTGCAGTGTTCAAGGGCTGCTCTGAGCAGGCATCGTTCATAGACTCACTGAATGCCACCATGTCAGAAGACCTTGGAACGCGTCATTACAAAGGCATGCATCAGGTTTTATTTAACGTCACATCCCTCCAGCACCAAGCCGAACGCATCATCAAGCTCAGTAAATGTTTATCTTTGACTTAATAGATTTGGTCCAACCCTCCCACTTTCTAGAGGAAAATATCCTGAAGCATAGAAGTGACCACCAGGCCTTAAGTTTTGGAGTTAAAAAGCAATCACTGCCCCTTTCCTGAGCTGAGGGGGTTGCTGCAGTCCTTGTGGACAGTCATTCATTTCTTGAACACCAGGATTTATGAAACAATAGAAATGTGGATGCCTACATGGAATTTGGAGAAGACGGTGCTGGCAACAAAATAGACACCTCTTCTGAAAGTCACAAAAGATCCCCAAATCAATGACAGATTCACAACTGTGCCCTGGGGAAAACAGGCCACACCCATGAACACAGACACCCACCCCCACCCCACCCCATTTCAAGCCTGCAGCCTGTCAGATGCTAAGAGTTAGCAACCCAGGCACTCGGCCAAAGTCCTGCTGATACCTGCCAGCCTTCAACAGAGACACGGAGAAACAGAGACATGATAGAATCACAGAGGCTCTCTTCTCTGTGTTTATGGGGAGTTCCAAAACACAGATCTACAGAGGTGAGTCATGGCAAACCAGATGAGGATATGGAAATTCAACCATATGGGTTGTTTTGATAAGCTGCTGCTTTAGAAGCATGCTGTCCATTTTTGGAAGCTGGGAGCCCAGCTCTGACATCTCCAAAGACGGAACTCTTTCTGTTCTACCCCCTACCCTTGCCCAGGAAACTTGTCTGGTTTTTGTCCCCAGGATGAGGACACAGCCCATCAGGTATGGTCAGAAAATGTACTGGATCAGACTCTCTGACAGTGTGTTCTGGTCCCCACCTCTCTGGAACTGAATCAGAACCCCTGCAGATAGCACCCTGGGAGCTCCAAAACCCCCAGGAGACTGAAATTCCACTACTGAGCTGCACTCCCCTTATCCCATCTGCTGGATCACTAAGAACCAGAGGAGGAGGAGATGGAGGTGTTGATGTCTTGAAGTAAGAAAGAGAAATGACTCAATGTCAAATGGGGTTGGAATCCCATATCCTGGGGAGGGGATGTAGCTCCCATGGGACTACCCAAGCCTTCCACTGCACCACCCCACATGCAAGAGGAGTTTGGGTTTAGCTCTGCTTGTCAGAGGCAGATGCTAAGAGATTTGAGAAGCTATGCTGAGAGCCCAAGGCCAAGCATGAGGTCAGGGGAGAGAGCATTAGGGGGCGGGGCCTCACAGGAGCCCACCTAGAGTGTCGGCGCCCAACACAAGGGGGACCAGCACCCAGGGAAGGCATCCAGAAAGCACAGCAGTGATGAAGATGACCGATCCCTAGAGACCAGCTGTTTGGGCCTTGAATAAGTCCCATGGTGTCATGAATCTTCCAGAAGAGTGGTGGTCTCCCAGAAAGACCAGTCCTGCTGAGAAAGGGCTAGACGAAGATTTAATTTTATTTTTTAAAAAGTAAGGAACATGTCATTTCTCGCATCAAAGTGTCACACAGATAATACGTACACTAGAAAATACTGTGGGTGATATTTCTGCTTGGCTTATGTGAAGTCATCTTTCCTCTGAGTGTATGAGAAAGGGTTGCTTGAATCTGACCCCTAGCTTCCCAGCACAAACTTGGGAAGTCCAGACCCACTTCAGCTCAGTGCTTTGATGTATGTGATGTGTGTGTCCTTGCTCTTTCTGTAAGCTGTATCTAATTTACAAACTGAAGAAAAGAGTCAACCCGGATTGAACTTGCTATTGTACAAGTACACAATTCTTTTTATTAGCATGTGAAAGCATTTCCCAAAACATGTTCTATGGAACATCAATTTTGTAAGATGCACTTAAATGCACTTAAGATGCTAGGAGGGATTGGGGGCAGGAGGAGAAGGGGGACGACAGAGGATGAGATGGTTGGATGGCATCATTGACTTGATGGACATGAGTTTGAGTGAACTCCGGGAATTGGTAATGGACAGGGAGGCCTGGCGTGCTGCAATTCATGGGATCGCAAAGAGTCGGACACGATTGAGCCACTGAACTGAACTGAACTGAAAAGTATCTTGGACAAATAGGTGTGGAAAACATGGCATACTCTGTTGCTGTCTACTCAAGATTCGCAATGCAATATCAATCAATATCTGAGAAGTTTTCAGTGAAGACAGGTAGCGAGTATCTATTGTTTGACCTAGCCGGTATTCCTTCCCACTTACTTTTGCTCCTGCATTCTGGTTTTCTTGCGGGGAATCCCTTCCCCCCTCCTCCCTCTCTCCCACTCATTCAACTGCATTTCAACTGATCTTATCTGTTGAGAAAATTCAGTAACAATGCTGCCTCTTCCTCAGCGCGCAAGCGCGCACACACACACACACACACTCACTTCCCCTTATAGGCCTCCTAGCCAAATATGATATCCAGTGAAGTACACACACACAAGATTTTTGGAGCCAGTCACAGCATCTCTCCGATCACAGCATCATTAGAAACAATCCATGACTAAGATTCCTAAGTCACTGCCATATTGTTTACTTACAGAGATTTTACCATTCAGAACTTCTTTTAATTTCTATGAACTATGTAGAATGATTCCAATAGTTAGCCTCTCAGTTTCTGTTGCTTGCAACCAGTGAACTATAGATGATGTAAGAAACCTATTTCCCATTTGCAAAAAAAAAAAGGAAGTTGTACCTTTACCTTACACCACCTACAAAAGTTAACTCAAAATAGATCAAAGACCCAAACATGAGTTAAAACTATAAAACTTTTAGAAGAAAACATAGAGAAGAAAAGTTTCATAACATTGGATTCAGCAAGGATTTTGAAACTGAAGGCAGTAATCAATTAAATCTTTTAAACCATAACTTGCTTAATAAATAATATCCTAAAAGATCTATATGGTCATAGCTATGATTTTTCCAGTAGTCATATATGGCTGTGAGAGCTGGACCATAAAGAAGGCTGAGCACTGAAGAACTGATGCTTTCGAACTGTGACGTTAGAGAAAGTTCTTGAGAGTCCCTTGAAAAGCAACAAGATCAAACCAGTCAGTACTAAAGAAAGTCAAGAATACTCATTGAAAGGACTGCATATGCTTTGGAAGGACTGATACTGAAGCTGAAGCTCCAATACTTTGGCCATCTAATGTGAAGAGCCGACTCACTGGAAAAGACTCTGATGCTGGGAAAGATTGAAGGCAGGAGGAGAAGGGGACGACAGAGGATGAGATGGTTGGATGGCATCACTGACTCAATGGACATGAGTTTGAGCAAACTCCAGGAGATGGTGAAGAACAGGGAGGCTTGGCGTGCTGCAGTCCATGGGGTTGCAAAGAGTTGGGCACGACTGAATAACCACGAAAACCTGCCTTCACCAATAGAGCTTACCTTAATTGTTCTTGTGAATTACATACCCTTCAAGCTTCGTGGAGCCTAGACAGTATGTCACACGACTCATTTAACTGCCCCTTAGAGATAACACTTCTGATGTATGGGCTTCCACAGTAATGGCTGAATCATTTTTCAGGAACATAGAGCTAGTTTTGCTCAGATCAAACCGATCAAGATGACCAACGTCCAGCTGAGACTGTGCAAGTGTCCAGTGGATGACCTTTTGACATTAGAGGGCCCCGAACTCGACCCTTAGATCATGCTAATGCTGCCATTTTCTGAACATGCATACTACGAAGAAGAATGTAACTCAGGTACACCTGCACAGAACACCAGTTATCATCTTTCCCCACTCCTGAGACCGCTTTACCTCCTTACCCCACAAATATTCCAAGGCCCTCTCGCCTTTGAGGAGGTGGACTTGAGACTTGTTCTCCTGACTCCTCGCTTGGCTGCCTTGTGAACAAATCCTTCCTCTGCTACAAACCTCTCCATCTAGATTTGACTTGCTGCATGTCAGGCAAATGAAACTGGTTTGGCAACAATTTCTTGGATATGACATCAAAAGCACAAGCTACAAAAGAAAAAGTAGATAAATTGGATTTCATCAAAATTTAAAATGTTTGTGCATCAAAGGACACGGTAAGCAAAGCAAAAAGACAGCTCATGAAATGGGAGAAAATATTTGCAAATCATATATCTAATGAAGGATTAATACTCATAATATATGAAGAACTCCTACAGCTCAAAATAACCCAATCAAAAAATCAGCAAAGGACTTGAATAGACATTCCTCCAAAAACAGTATGCAAATGGAGAAGGAAATGGCAACCCATGCCAATATTCTTGCCTGGAAAATCCCACGGACAGAGAGCCTAGAGGACTATAGTTCCATGAGGTCACAGAGAGTCAGACACGACTGAGCAACTAAACCACCACCAAATGGCCAATAAGCACGTGAAAAGACTTCCAACATCACTAGTCATTAGGGAAATACAAATCAAAACCACAGTGAGATACTCCTTCACACCCAGTGGGATGGCTATTAACAAAAATATATATAATATAGGAAGTGTTGGCAAGAATGTGGAGAACTCAGAACCCTTGCACATTCATTGCTGTTGGGAATGTAAAATGACACAGCCACTGTGGAAAAGGGCATGGAGATTTCTCAAAAAATTAAAGATAGAATTACTAAAAGATCCAGCAATTCCACTTCTTCTCAAAAGAATTGAAAACAGAGACTCTTACAGATATTTATACACCCATGTTCATGACAGTATTTTCCGTAATAACCAAATGGTACAAACAATCAAGGGTCTAATGATAGATGAATGAATATAGAAAATATAGAATTCATTTGTGGATACATAAAATGGAATATTATTCAGCCCTAAAGGAATGTGATTCCTTTGTGGCAGGAAGTTTGGTCCATCCTTTGGCCAGGACATTCAGGCTGGACTCTCCTCTAGAGCAGTATTGAATGCCAAAGGGAAGATGACAATTTAGGATAACAGACTAGGAGAGTCTCCTGTTAGACAGCCCCTCCCTGCTTCCAGACTTCCCTCCTAGGACTAGTCTCTGAAGGCACTTGGTTTTCATTTGAATAAAGAAAATAAACCTTGCTAAAAGCTTTAAGCATCATGTACCAGGAGGCTGCACTTTTCCATTATTCTCTATAAAAACCTAAGAAATAGATAATCTTAATTCATTTACTTGATTTTTTCCTTCTGATGATGAAACCGAGCCTGATAAAGACTGTTACCTGACCGAGTTACCTAGCTGGGATAACTCAGGGGGAGCCAGCATCCAAACCCAGGCAACCCATCCTCACCTTGGGTTCATCTTTTGTTTTCAGCTACTCTCTCATGGAGCTGCACAATCTGCATCTTCCTCTCAGTCACAAAGGAGGTGAATCGCAGGTGTCCACTTCTGTCATCTTTTCTATACTCACAGTTATAACCTGAAGCACCTGTGACACCCTCAGTTCAATTCAGTTCAATGGCTCAGTCGTGTCTAACTCCTTGCAACCCTATGGCCTGCAGCACGCCAGGCTTCCCTGTCCATCACCAGCTCCCGGAGCTTACTCAAACTCATGTCCATCGCATTAGTGATGCCATCCAACCATCTCATCCTCTGGCATCCCCTTCTCTTCCCAACTTCAGTCTTTCCCAGCATCGGGGTCTTTTCAAATGAGTCAGTTCTTCACATCATGTGGCCAAAGTATTGGAGTTTCAGCTTCAGCATCAATCCTTCCAATGAATATTTAGGACTGATTTCCTTTAGGATGTACTGGTTGGATCTCCTTGCAGTCCAAGGGACTCTCAAGAGTCTTCTCCAACACAACAGTTCAGAAGCATCAGTTTTTCAGCTCTCAACTTTCTTTATAATCCAACTCTTACATCCATATGTGATTACTGGAAAAACCCTAGCTTTGACTAGACAAACCTTTGTTGGTAAAGTAATGTCTCTGCTTTTTAATATGCTGTCTAGCTTGGTCATAGCTTTTCTTCCAAGAAGCAAACATCTTTTAATTTCATGGCTGCAGTCACCACCTGCAGTGATTTACTCACAGTTATAACCTGAAACACCTGTGACACCCTAGGGTCTCATTTATCTGTCAGGTGGAACACTGTTCCACCTGGAAGCAAGGAAATGGACAAGGTCACTATCAATCTGATACTTTTATGAGTCAAATGTCCTCATCTTTAACACCTAAAATAGCATTTCTCATTGCCCAGTCTGTACAGAGACTCTCAAAGACACAATAAAGAAAATCAAATTACAAGTTCCCTCCTGCTTCTGCCAGAAGAGGATGGCATTGGCATTTCCCCAACTGCTAATGCACTTTAACTGGCTTCAGACATTCCAAGGGACAGTGATCAAGGCCAGTCCAACAAGTCAGCAAAGTAGGTTAGTGTCTGTCTGGAGTGCTGGAGGGGGCCATCCACTGAGCATGGAATCTGCTGAGAGACCCACCCACAAGCCGGTCCGACTTCCACCTGTGATTCTCCTTCAGACTGTTGAAGCCATCGACGGGCAAACAAGGCTTCATGCCACCTCATATGAGCACAGCACTTCAAAGACTCTGTAGAGGTTTGAAGACTCTTCAGAGATTACAAGGCACTTTTACTTATCCCACTCTGTCATCTTAAAAACACTGTGGTTTGTTCAGGGTTATATGCCCAGGAGCAGGATTGCTGGGTCATACGGCAGTTTCTGTGGTTCATTTTTTAAGAACCCTCCATGCTGTTCTCCATAGTGGCTGCACCGATCCACATTCCCAGCAACCGTGTAGGAGGGTTTTCTCCAGAGCCTCTCCAGCTTTTACTGTTTATAGACCTTTTGATGATGGCCATTCTGACAATGTGAGGTGATAATCCCTCACTGTAGTTTTGAGAGGGATGGGATGGTGGAGAGAGGCAGGCTGAAGAGGGAGCGGATAATGGATACATACAGCTGATTCATGTTGTATAGTAGAAACTGATACAGCATTGTAAAGCAACCGTACTCCATTTAAAAAGATTAAAACAGTTCTAAATTTAAAAAAAACACTGTGAGATCGGTAGTATTTTTCTTTTTTTATGCATGAAGATTTTAAGATGCATTGAAGTGAAAAAGTGAAGCGAACATCGCTCAGTCATGTCCGACTCTTTGCAACCGCGTGGACTTAGTCCATGGAATTTTCCAGACCAGAATACAGGAGTGGGTAGCCTTTCCCTTCTCCAGGATGTCTTCCCAGCCCAGGGATCAAACCCAGGTCTCCCACATTGCAGGCAGATTCTTTACCAGCTGAGCCACAAGGGAAGCCCAAGAATACTGGAGTGGGTAGCCTATCCCTTCTCCAGGGGATCTCCCCGACCCAGGAATTGAACCAGGGTCTCCTGCATTGCAGGTGGGTTCTTTACCAACTGAACCATGACTAGGAAAGCCAGGACCATCTTTTAACTCAGATGGCAAGGCAGTGACTCTTGCGGAAAGAGCATTGAACTGGGGTCTGGAACCCTGGGTTCTGGCCCAACTGGGTCACTGAGCAAATCACACCTTCAGAGTCTCAGTATCTCTCTGTGCAAAAAGGAGGAGTCCTCTGCCATCTGAGGCTCTCTCAGACTCTAAACTCGAGTCATCTTTTGGAGTCAACAGGTCCACATGTACTCCTGTGGTTCCAACAGGGCTCATGAACATCCAGAGTCCAGAGTTTAGCTAAGATACTCTGTCCCCAGGCATTGCTGCCTCTGCATCCATTTTGTTTGACCTAGTGACCTGCGGGAGGCCGTAAGCTGACAGGAGCACCCTCATGCAAGCGCGTGTCCTCAGTAAGAGCCCATAGGGTCACAAACAAAAGTAAGTTCCTGATGTGACTTTCCCAGCAGCCCTTGCAAGCACAGCCTCCTCGACGCCCATTAGTTAAGACCCCTGTGGAGCTTATCAAAGCCTCACTCTCTTGTCTGAATTAACCCATAGGGCCTTGCAACAAGAACCCCAAAGCCCTCCATCCTCAGCCTTTAATAAAGACTTATGCCCAGGGTCCTGTTGCTCTGTGGACACCTTGCCTGGACCTCCCTTCAAGGCCCACTGCACTTCCTCTCGGACCTGTGAGTAACAAACTTCTGTGTTCCACTTCATTTTTGTGGTCTGTTGTTGACCATCCAGCACTCCATGCTGCATTAAGAAATGTTAAGTCAGCTAAGTCATAATGGTTCGCTACCACCCTCCTTATGGGCAACATGGTCTTGGCCGTGACGCCAGTATTTCACAAAGGAAAGCTAAAACGTGCCCTCACCCAGCACTGAGCGAGGATGCACGTGGGGTGAGCACCCAGTGCTGGACTGTTTCCCGGGGGAGGAGGGGGGAGGCACGTTTGTGGTATGGCAGGTCTCGTCTGAAAGACATCTGGAGGCCCTGTTTGCACTTTTTTTCCACCTCAGCTCAGAATTACTTTTGCCCCGTCATTCCTCAGATAAGCCAAGCTCCTCACTTGCTGTTTCCAAATATTGAACCACACTATGGCCAGCCACCAGCTCCATCTTACCATCAAATAGATGAATCACAGGCAATTTCCTCTGCATTTTTTAAAATAGGATTTCCACTCCTACCTCATTGCCTTGTCCAGCTTGATGCTTACAAAAAAACAGAAAGTACTGCTTTCAAATATATCTGATTGTTTTTAATTAGATAAGCTGACCATCAGTGGCACCCCTCACGGCTCTTTGCCTGCCCGCTTTCTGGTGTTTGCAATGTGCTCTCTGTGTCTGCGCTGCTCCTGATAAGGCACCTTTTGCTGACATTCACATGAGGGCTATAGTTCCCTCATCAGATAACTAGTTGGCAACATTTGCCATCCATATTACAATTACTGTTTGTCTTCAAATGAGGCTGGAGTAAATATGTGTGGTCTGTACATATACAAACATATATAGGTGGAAGGTATATGTGTGTAGCTAAAATTACAAATACCTTCAGGAAAGTGCCCTCCAAAATTGTTTCAAATCACCCCCAAGGCAGCCAGTTTTCTGCAAGTCTCCGTGGGGCCTCTAAGTAATGCTAATCTGGTACATCTCAGGCCACTTGAGTTTCCATGTTTCTTAAAGCCTGACAGTGAGAGGTAACTTCTCTACTTTGACTCAAGTGGTTAAAAACCTCAGCCCCACTAGCTGCAGGCTCATCTTGTTTCAATTTATTTGACCACAATCTCAGTAAACTTAAACTACAACTCATTTTGAGTTTCTGAAAGGGCACACACCTCTTGAATACTCAGTTTCCTTTGTAAATACTGAAGTAAATGAAACCATTGGCAGAAGCTGTATTTCTGAAATATACTGAAGAGTGGAGCAAGAGGAGAGTCTAGTTGACATTTGAAGTTATTTTAATTGCAGTACTCCAGTTTTTCCAGTAGTCATGTACAGATGTGAGAGTTGAACCTTAAAGAAGGCTGAGCACCAAAGAATTGATGCTTTCAAATTGTGCTGTTGGAGAAGACTCTTGAGAGTCCCTTGGACAGCAAGATCAAACCAGTCAATCCTAAAGGAAATCAACCCTGAATATTCATCGCAAGGACTGATGCTGAAGCTGAAGCTCCAATATTTTGGCCATCTGATGTGAAGAGCTAACTCATTGGAAAAGACTCTAAGGCTGGGAAAGTTTAAGGGCAGGAGGAGAAGGGCGTGACAGAGGCTGAGATGGTTGGATGGCATCACTGACGCGATGGACATGAGTTTGAGTGAGCTCCGGGATTTGGTGATGGACAGGGAGGCCTGGCGTGCTGCAGTCCATGGGGTTGCAAAGAATCGGACACGACTGAGCAACTGAACAGCAACAAGACTCTACCCCTTTAACTGTGAGCTCTCTCCTTCCCACCTCTGTCCCCAACACACACACACACACACTATTATAAACGGGCACACCTATGTGCGTGCACACACACACTCATGCAGAGTCAAGTGCATGTACTTTAGTCCCCCTTGGCTAAAAACCTCAAACCCTTGGTTGGCATCCTTTTCCCCAGTCACACGACTGGACAAGCAGGTGTGCAGTATTTATTTCCTCAGCACTTCAGGAGTTAAACTGGACAATTACTGGTGGTTTCAGGTCTCTTGTTTCCTGGCTTTCCTTGGCAGTCACAGAGTCAGAATCCACACCCTTCCCCCAGGATCATCTGGTGACCCGGTGCTCCCCGCCCGCTCTGCCGCCCTTTTCTCCTTGCCTCTTATTTGCACTGCTGTCTGGCTGTTGTAGGTATCAGGCCTCATTGCGCTGGGAGCACTCCCTGCACAAAACCTGGAAACCTGCCAGATGCGTGCACTCGTCAATGCAGAGCACACATCGACAGCTCTCCTGCTGGACAGCGTCCGTCCCCTGCACGGGGTTCAATACACGAGGCCAGGTGCTCCCGCGGCTTCCTCGCAGGTCTCCTTGTGGGGAGGGGGTGGTCGTGTACCTCCTGGTTACTGCCAGGTGAGTCCCCCCGGGACACGTTCTGAAGCAGCGCCACTTGACCTCTCACACCCTGTTTGGCAGTCTTCAAAGCCCTGCATTGTCTTCTGAACCAAGTGCAAACTTCTCAGCCTGGAAACTGACATAGTCTATGATGCTCCATTCTTACCTTCCTGTTCAGTCACTTTCTACCTCATGCAGAGTCAAGTGCATGTACTTTAGTCCCCCTTGGCTAAAAACCTCAAACCCTTGGTTGGCATCCTTTTCCCCAGTCACACGACTGGACAAGCAGGTGTGCAGTATTTATTTCCTCAGCACTTCAGGAGTTAAACTGGACAATTACTGGTGGTTTCAGGTCTCTTGTTTCCTGGCTTTCCTTGGCAGTCACAGAGTCAGAATCCACACCCTTCCCCCAGGATCATCTGGTGACCCGGTGCTCCCCGCCCGCTCTGCCGCCCTTTTCTCCTTGCCTCTTATTTGCACTGCTGTCTGGCTGTTGTAGGTATCAGGCCTCATTGCGCTGGGAGCACTCCCTGCACAAAACCTGGAAACCTGCCAGATGCGTGCACTCGTCAATGCAGAGCACACATCGACAGCTCTCCTGCTGGACAGCGTCCGTCCCCTGCACGGGGTTCAGTACACGAGGCCAGGTGCTCCCGCGGCTTCCTCGCAGGTCTCCTTGTGGGGAGGGGGTGGTCGTGTACCTCCTGGTTACTGCCAGGTGAGTCCCCCCGGGACACGTTCTGAAGCAGCGCCACTTGACCTCTCACACCCTGTTTGGCAGTCTTCAAATCCCTGCATTGTCTTCTGAACCAAGTGCAAACTTCTCAGCCTGGAAACTGACATAGTCTATGATGCCCCATTCTTACCTTCCTGTTCAGTCACTTTCTACCTCTATGACAGACAATAAATTGAGCGCTTTCCATTTAATCCTCATGATAATCCTTTGAGATGGGCATTATCTTTGTTTCTCCAATGAAGAAATGGAGGCTTATAGAGGCTACATTGCCCTAAATAACCCAGTACATTTAATTTCCCTAGGGTTGCTGACATTACCAGAAACTTGTTGGCTTAAAACAACGGAAGTGTATCCTATTGCAGTTCTGGAGGCTAAAAAACGTAAAATGACGATGTCGGCAGAGCCCTTCTCCCTCAGAAGGCTTTAGGGGGAACCCTTCCTTCCGTCTGCAACTCCTGGTCCCAGATGTTCCTGGGCATCGCTTGCCGGCCACAGCATCACGCCAGTCTCTGCCTTTGTCATCACGTGGCCTCCTTCCCTATGTGTCACATCTCGCTCCCTCTCTTTCCTCTTATGAAGGCAGCACTCATTGGATTTAGAGCCCACCATAAGTCCAGAATGATTTCATTTCAAGATCCTTAACTAAGTACACCTAAAATAAAATTTCTTTCCAAATGAGGTCGAATTTTGAGGTGGATGTGGATTTGTGGTGGGGTGGGAATACAACCCACTATATAGCTAACAAGTCAGAATGTGAAACTACATTTTTCTGACTCCAAAACTCATATATTTAACCACTTCACTTTTAACCACCTTCCAGAAATTTCCTGATCAAACTGGACTTCTCTTATTTTTTCTAAACAGATTTTTCTCTTTCCTTCCTCTCTGCTCTTACTCATGCTATTTTCTTTACATAGGCCAACCTCTCCCTTTTTCTTTCTTTTAACTAGCCTTGCCTGTGGAAATCTTAAGTAGTTTTCAAGATTAAGTGCAATGCCACTTCCTCCAAGAGGCATTCCATGATTGTACCAGCCAAGCTCCCACTGTACTGCTTCACATGTCTGCAGCCCCTTCTTATCTTCTGTGCCATAGTCTAGGTTTTTGTGTAGCTGTCCTCATTCACACCAAGCCCACCTCCCACAAATACGCCACGAAGGTGAAGTGAAGTCGCTCAGTCGTGTCCGACTCTTTGCAACCCCGTGGGCTGTAACCTACTAGGCTTCTCTGTCCATGGGATTCTCCAGGCAAGAATAAATATGCCATAACTATATCATAAGCTTCTTAAAGGCGAGACTGCCTTCTCCCATTGGGTTTCCTCCACCAAACCTTGCACAAGTAGGCACTCCATGGATTTTGCCGAATGAATTCATAATCATCTGCTTCATTCCATTTATTGAGTAGTTCATGTATTGAGCAAAAAAGGTTGCTTAAAATCCAACTTTTCTCCAGTGCTCCTACTTCCCAAAATGGAATTTTTTAATAGCCCAATTTATTTTCCCACCTCAAATCCAATTATTTTAATAGTTTTCTTTCATTTAAACTTTATCTAAGGGCAGCAAATCCAGTGCCTTCCACGTATAACCCGCCCAGAGTTTCATTTTCTTCCTATCCCTGATGTCGCCTTCTTTGGCTTTTTGGGACAGTCGTATTCACCTTTCTCGAGGACTCAGAGGACCAGGACAGTGTCTTAGCCATCACTGTATCCCTGGCATCTGAGGGTGCGCGGAGGCCCAGCAATGTCTGGAGGAGCTGAGGGCGAGTGAAGGCAAGATGCTGTGCAGGAGCGGCAGCTGCGGGAGCTGCCTTGGGGCGAGGATGTTCACAGGTTTCTCGCTGCTCTCATTGCAACCTTGTGACGCAGGTGTTGCCCCTACATCACAGATGGGCCAACTGCGGCCGAAGAGGCTGAGCAAGCTCCTACTGGTCACAGAGCCACAGTGATGAAACCAGTTTGGTGTGTGTGTGTGTGTGTGTGTGTGCGTGTGTGTGTGTGTGTGTGTTTTGTTTTATTTTTTTAAATACTTTATTCTACTTTACAATACTGTATTGGTTTTGCCATATATTAACATGAATCAGCCACAGGTGTACACGATCTCCCAATGCCGAAGCCCCCTCCCACCTCCCCCCCTGAAACCAGTTTGAAACCCAGATCTGTTTGACTGAACCAAATCACCTCTCAGACTGGACTGCACTTGTGTGCCTGGCTCAAGCTGGGGGAGCCTCGGGTGACAGTCCTCAACAGGCCCTGAAGTTTAGATGCTTGGGAGCTGTGGCTGTTTATCTAAGATGTGAAATAAGTGAGGAGGCAGGCTGAATTGGAAGAGTATAAGGAATGTGTGTGTGTGTGTGTGTGTGGTGTGCATGTCAGGTACGTATGGGGTATGTGTACTGTGCTTGCTGTATGTACATGTTGTGTGTGCACGCTACGTGGAGGGGTACATGTATGTGGTTTGTTTTACGTGTGGGGGGTGTGGAGGGGAGGTGTGGCATGCTGTGTGTGGTGTGCGGGGCAGGGGGAAGGGCTGGCCAATGAAGATGAAAAGAGCTGTGTGTAAGGAAATGGTTTTAGATTCTAGAAGATGCAAATATGTCACAGCTGGACACCAGTCCTAACCCAGATACTTCATAGCTGAACAAACTGAGAAAGTCACTTATCCCCTGGCCTTGTTTGCTACAAAATGGCCTGTCAACCTCATGGAGCCACTGAGAGAACTATTCGAGAAGAAATGCTATTAAAACCTTCAATGTATGTAAAACTCTGTACCACAGAGAGCAGAGAGGTGAAAAGGAAAAGATTGAAGTGGTTCTTGATTTTAAGGAGTTTCCATTTCATTTGGGGGAGACTGACACATAAAACAATATTGTAAGGTAATTAGCCTCCAATAAAATTAATTAATTAATTTTAAAAAAACTAACTGATGCAAAATGGAAGATGTATGTCAATGAAAACCTCCATCTCTCGAATGCTTTATATTGTGGCAAACTGAATGACATCCACCTCACAACCTTATAAGGCAGGTATTTTTAGCAGCCCTGTTTTGCGATAGTTAAGAAGCTTGGATCTCTACTCCAGGTGCACGTGTTAAATGGCACAGCCGGGATTCCACCTCGGCCTGCGTAACCTGAGTCTTTACTCTCATCACTTCTCTGTATTGTTTCCTTACACAGTTCAAAGATGCCAGGTTCTGAGATGGGAACTTCTGCTCCCAACTTGGAAAAGGGAGGAGAAAGGGCAACAGAACAGAAAAGAAGCCCCTTGTAGAACTGTGTCACTTGGGGCAATATACAAGGCCCATGATTGTCACTGTGAGTGTGTGTCTGACCACAAACTCAGAAGGAGAGGGAGTTGAGAGTGAAAGAGGGTGCATGTGGGGGCCAGGGGTGTGAACAGGGAGTCCCTCTCCTGTAGCAGAAGGGGTACACAGTGCCACTGGAAAGCAACCATGTATTAACGTCCACCTGTAATAAAGTCACCAGGGAGAATTTGGTTAAAGGCTTGCCTGGCTAGATCTCAGGCTGAAAATCACCAGCTTCCTTTTTTACCTCCCTAATCCTTTATAATTTCCTCTAATGCTTTACTCAAGCTTAGGACCATGAGCCTTTGGGGAGCAAAGCGAGGCCCATCTGTTGAGTTAGGAATTTGCCAGACCAAAGTAAAGATCAATCTCACTTTTACTGTAACCTAGCATTTACGTGACTACAAATACTTCCTAACTGTATCAGCTGAAAATCACTTTGAATTATTGTGAATCACGTCCCAAAGGACAGATGTCAGGAATACTCTTTAAAACAGATAATGACTGGGCTATTGCCAATGAAAAGAAGAAATAAAATGATAGGTAGATTTCTTTATAATTTGCTTGTTCTGCAAGCTATACCAAAATGATCACAATCATCTTTCCTGGAGAGGAAAAATATTTAGGAATGCCTTTTTTTCCCCAAAGATTTTATTTATTTTATTATAAGACATATAGGTAAAAACTTGAATATTCTGAAAAAGATAGAAAATGGTAATAAAATGGGTGCTTTTCTTAATAAGAAACAGGTTCATAAATATGCTTTATCAAATGTTACAATGGTTGTTATTTTGCAAAATAATAATAAATAGAGCAGAGCTGTGGCATACAAGGGTCAACTCAAAATGCTGGAAGTATTTATATTTTGTGTTTTACAAAAATTCAGAGCTTTGATTATATTTTAAAATCTGTCATTTTGCAGTCTATGTTCTCAGTAATTTAGACATTAAAAATATTTTTATGATGGCCCCATGATTTTAAAAACAATGCAACAGAAAATGTGGTTTGGCTAAATAGAATCTGATTAAAATAATTTTCCCCTAAATAAAAAAATATAAGACACAATAGTAAATACACAATTTTTCAGCCCACTAGTGGCACATGTATCAATTCCCAATTCTACAGACTTCTGGATCACCAGCTGTGGGCACTGAACAAAAATGGTCTGCTCAGCTTTCGTTTCCAGCAAGTCCATCATCTCTCACAGCTTCACGGAGCAATGACAGCGATGACCTTGATGAACCCAGTTATGCAGTTCTAGCTCCACAAAGATAAGCTACAAAGACAGAGGTTCTCTCTCCTTTGCAAAACCCCTTTGACAGCTTTCCTATATTTGCCTATGACCGACTGAGTGGCCTCAAATAACATATCAGAACACCAGGCAAAATTTTAACAAGGGAAAGTTCTTGTCCAGGCATTCTTCCGTAGGCTTCGATTCTCTATCGGCAAAAGGAGAGAAGAAACACATGTGAACCCTGACCACTCCCTCTAATGAGTCTTGGGTGTTCAAACAGCAAAGGTCAGGCTTTTCCTGTAAATGAATACTGACTCCTCACGAAGCCCCTTCATTTCCCATGCGTACGCTTGCCCAGCAGGCTAGCACATTAGTTCCCAGCTACAATAGGGGAAGCCACATCTAACGATACTTAAGAATCCAATCTAATATAGATTATGGGTCCCAGCGGCCTTCAGTGATGTCCTCTGCGGGACAGCGGGTGACTCTGGGTGCCTAGAGCACCGAGAGGTCGTGGCAGGATTTGGACTTGAGCTTGAAGGCCATGTTCTTGTTGTTTTTGGCCACGATCTTGCCCCAGAAGCGCCTGGCTTTCCTGGGGATGCTCTCCCGCCGCTTCTGGTAGGCCAGCCGCCGCTCGTTCTTCTCCTTGCTGTCCCGCCGGAGGCGGACCTGCCGCACGATGCCTTCAAACAGCTCCTTGACGTTGTGCTGGACGGCCGCAGAGGTCTCGATGAACTTGCAGTCGAACACCACGGCACACGCTCTCCCTTCTGGTGGGGAAAGCAAGAGGGCGAGAGGAGAGTCAGGGGAGCTGCAGATTTGACCCGCCACGCACACAGCCAAGCTGGATGCGGCCTAACTTTAAACGGTGCCAGGGAACTCGAAGTCCGCAATCCACGGGATGGATACCCGAGGCCACGGGGACACGTGGCCTCCCTGAAACAGAAGCAAAGAGCCTCACAGGCTGGAAGCAGCAAAGACGGGCTTTAGATCGGGCCCACCTAATTCACGGTGTGAAGGTCCCATGTCACCAGTGCCAGAGTATTAATTATGAGAGTCCCAGCTATCATCGTAATTGACTCCCCTCGGGAAATGGGTTAATTACTTGACAAATATTTTTTTAATGTTCACAGCAATCTTTAAAAGTACACTATCCCTTTCAGATAGCTGATGAGACTGGAAGGGAGAGAAGGTGGTCCTTTAAAAACTTGAGGGCGTTCACACAGCCTGTCAGTAGCAGCTGTGAATCCAGGTCTGCTTTACTCTCAAGTTCATGTGCTTTACTCTTTCTCCTGATTCAGTTTCCTGAATTGAAAATTAAGAATCCTACTAGTTGATTTCCTCTCTTAAAAAAATTTTTTTACCATCATCTCTCACAGCTTCACGGAGCAATGACAGCGATGACCTTGATGAACCCAGTTATGCAGTTCTAGCTCCACAAAGATAAGCTACAAAGACAGAGGTTCTCTCTCCTTTGCAAAACCCCTTTGACAGCTTTCCTATATTTGCCTATGACCGACTGAGTGGCCTCAAATAACATATCAGAACACCAGGCAAAATTTTAACAAGGGAAAGTTCTTGTCCAGGCATTCTTCCGTAGGCTTCGATTCTCTATCGGCAAAAGGAGAGAAGAAACACATGTGAACCCTGACCACTCCCTCTAATGAGTCTTGGGTGTTCAAACAGCAAAGGTCAGGCTTTTCCTGTAAATGAATACTGACTCCTCACGAAGCCCCTTCATTTCCCATGCGTACGCTTGCCCAGCAGGCTAGCACATTAGTTCCCAGCTACAATAGGGGAAGCCACATCTAACGATACTTAAGAATCCAATCTAATATAGATTATGGGTCCCAGCGGCCTTCAGTGATGTCCTCTGCGGGACAGCGGGTGACTCTGGGTGCCTAGAGCACCGAGAGGTCGTGGCAGGATTTGGACTTGAGCTTGAAGGCCATGTTCTTGTTGTTTTTGGCCACGATCTTGCCCCAGAAGCGCCTGGCTTTCCTGGGGATGCTCTCCCGCCGCTTCTGGTAGGCCAGCCGCCGCTCGTTCTTCTCCTTGCTGTCCCGCCGGAGGCGGACCTGCCGCACGATGCCTTCAAACAGCTCCTTGACGTTGTGCTGGACGGCCGCAGAGGTCTCGATGAACTTGCAGTCGAACACCACGGCACACGCTCTCCCTTCTGGTGGGGAAAGCAAGAGGGCGAGAGGAGAGTCAGGGGAGCTGCAGATTTGACCCGCCACGCACACAGCCAAGCTGGATGCGGCCTAACTTTAAACGGTGCCAGGGAACTCGAAGTCCGCAATCCACGGGATGGATACCCGAGGCCCGGGGACACGTGGCCTCCCTGAAACAGAAGCAAAGAGCCTCACAGGCTGGAAGCAGCAAAGACGGGCTTTAGATCGGGCCCACCTAATTCACGGTGTGAAGGTCCCATGTCACCAGTGCCAGAGTATTAATTATGAGAGTCCCAGCTATCATCGTAATTGACTCCCCTCGGGAAATGGGTTAATTACTTGACAAATATTTTTTTAATGTTCACAGCAATCTTTAAAAGTACACTATCCCTTTCAGATAGCTGATGAGACTGGAAGGGAGAGAAGGTGGTCCTTTAAAAACTTGAGGGCGTTCACACAGCCTGTCAGTAGCAGCTGTGAATCCAGGTCTGCTTTACTCTCAAGTTCATGTGCTTTACTCTTTCTCCTGATTCAGTTTCCTGAATTGAAAATTAAGAATCCTACTAGTTGATTTCCTCTCTTAAAAAAATTTTTTTAAGTTTTGATGAGATCTTATGAAAATTTTTTGAAGAATTCACACATGCACAGTACAATTACAGCATCTCTACAGACAAGTTTTTCTGAAACAGTCTCAATTTCAAATGTTCTACTGTGTTCAATGACCAGGTGTCCACGCTTTCGCTTGGGGGAAACTGACTACTGTAGCAGCCATTTCCCGAGAGTAAGGCATTCCCAAGCTGGTTGGGTCTTTTCAGTCTTTTACAGGGTTCTTTACTCCTGGGTGGAGGCTGGCAATGCAGCATTTTATTTATTTTTTTGACCATTGTACAAATCTGTATTAGGCCAACAAAATTTTAAGGTCCCCAAAGGCACTTGGGTGCCAGCGCAACAAATAGGAAGTATCCCTGAATTATGACAAAGGGTACGTGACACCAGCAGACTGATGCCTTGACTGGAATTCAGGAAACAAAGAGTGAGGGCTCGGAGGGTGTTTCTAGGGTCGACAGGAACCAGAGGCAGCCAGAGTAGATTTCTCAGTCTCGGTGAGACTTTCTCACAATGCCCCTTAATCAAAGTGCCCATCCTTCCTGTCTAAAGATGTTACTTTCACTTCCAGAAGGCTTGAGATCTCCCTGGAGAATAGAAGGGCCAAAACGCTGGGGACGGCCAGTTTCCCCTGAGCCGGACCTCTTCCCTAAAGGAATCCCAGAGAAAGCCTTGGGGATGGAGAGACTGAATCCCGCAGGTAGAGCAGATGATCTGCTGGGAACACGGACCTCTTAGAGAGGACGCGTGAAACTCCACGTGGCATTTTAGTAAGTCCCCGGTCTCAGCTTCAGGCAAGAGCAACCACTGGAAGCAAAACGCAAGGGACCCAGAGACATTTTCACGGTACTGGCTCCGCTCCTCTCACCTGATACAGACACTTCCCGGCACCGCACCAGGTCACTTTTGTTGCCAACCAGGATGATCGGGATATCCTCGGTCTGTCGGGCCCTGCGGAGCTGAATCCGCAGCTCGGACGCCTTCTCGAAGCTGGCTCGGTCCGTGATAGAGTAGACGATCAGGTAGGCATCCCCGACCTGCATGCAGTGGTCCTGCAGCCACTCACTCTCCCCCTGATAAAGGAGAAGGGCTTCCGTGAGCTCAGATCCGCCTGGTTGAATGAGGTCTCCATTTGAAAGAGGGAACGTGTGTATCCCAGAGTCCCTCTGCTGATATGGGAACGGAAGAAAATTCATTCCGACTTCCCTCTAAGGCATCAGTCTTCCATGATGTCTGTGACTGTAAAGACCGCTAGCTCAGAGAGGACGGACGCCAAAAACTTTGACTTTCCGACTCCTCCTACAGCTTTAGTTGATAAATTATACGACGGGTCTGCCAAACAATATTTCAAATTTTATTTCGACTACCTAAAAGGAGCCTTTCCTGGCTTCCATAAAATTCTTTTTGCCTCTCCTAAGTGATGAAATTAAGAATCCTCTCATTAGCATAGGAGAGTTCTCAATAAACAGAAGGTCTAGCATATAAGCTCAGAAACCCCAAACTTTTCACCAAAAAAAAGCAAAATGTGAAAGCTATTGAGAATGTCAACTTCATATAATATGGTTTTATGTAGTTTAAAATTATCACCCAACTTACTGGGACTTTCCCTAAAACAAATACACTTTGTATTTCTGAATAGACCTAAGGGCAGATCACTGCTTGTTATTCTAAGCTCATTTATCAACAATGTGCTCCTTACAGCAGTTTCAGTCTTCAGAAGTAAATGCTTTTTAATCAAGAAAATGAGTCCACCTTATCTGGAACATCAAGAAGGACAATTTCACCCTTGTACCAAACAGCCTGTTGGAAGGCAGGCCCCAGAGGAGTTTACAGACAGTCACAGGCCCTGCATACCTTGTTCTCCCACATGTCCAGGAGGATAATTGTTGCAATTTCCCCATCAACCATCAGTGTTCGTTCATATGTATCTTCTGGAAAAGAAAGAACAGTGATGTTGGAGTCAGACAAATAGACGACACTTTTCTCTAAGAGGGTGATGCAGCAAATTATGCCAGAAAATAAACTTACTAACTATGCAATTTATTATGTAAGTATACAGAGTAAACCGTGTAAATATTCACAAAGATAAACTCTTTTTTAATCACCTTCAACAACATTCCACACGTATTCCTCCAGTATTTACTAAGCAGATCCCCTGCATCTTCCGAATATGTGTCACTAAACACTTGAAAGGCATCCATTCATTTTCATCGTTCTTATACGTTTTATACAGGAAATCCCTTTAGGAGAATAAACTCACTTGCATACTTCTGATTCCGATTCCATGGATGCTGCCTGAGAAACACTGACTGCCCAGTGGAACTGCAAACCTAGCTCACAACCCTCACAGGGGTGATGACTGAACATTCACTGGCAATTTCAGGAGCTTTCAGCTCACAGAGCTCTTTTGAGGATATGCAAGAAAAAAATTTTGAGACTACCCTTGTTTTGATGACATTTTCTGTGTTTAGAAAATGCAGGTCCCTGGAATAAACGGGCTTGCTTTTCCATCTTAAGTAGAACAGAGGCACAGCCTCCAGCTCTGCTTAGTAATGGAAACTTCCCTCCTGGCACTTGAGCCCAGATTGAGTGTAGGTGAAGGGTGAGTGCAGCCAAAGGACAGAGCAGCTCCAGGCCAGAAAAATCAGTGTTTGTGTAGGGAGGAGGGGATTAACTGAGTTCAGTGGGATTTTTGCAAGAGAAATTCCCATCGAGTCCATGTAGCTGAGCCCATACTCCCTCTAATTGCACAGTGCAGTTTCCTGTTTTAAATTTTAACATTAGAAAATTACGATCTTCATAATGATTTTTTGTCTTTTTGTTTTTTTGGTCATTTTTCGTTGGCTGTTCTTTTTGCTAGGAACTAGTTCTATCAGAAGGAGAAAAGGGCATCAGAGGATGAGATGGCATCACCAGTGCAATGGACAGGAACTTGGGCAAACTTTGGGAGATGGCGAGGGACAGGGAGGTCTGGCTACAATCCACGGGGTCGCAGAGTCGGACACGGCTGGGCAAATGAATGACAACAACAGTTCTCTCCAATATTCGAAGGCTTGTTCCCTCACCTCCTTCTGAGGGATGTGTCGCCTGACCATCTTCTTAAAATTCCATCATCCTTCTCCTCCCAATATTCCTTACTCCCTTCCCTGTTTTTTCTTCACTGTGCTGATTGCTATCTAACAAGAATGCATTTAATGTACTCATTATTTTCGGTGCCTCTCATCTTCCAGAATGTTAACGTAGAGATTTACCTCTGTGCTGGTCGTTGCCCTCTCCCCCAGCACCCAGGACACTTCCTGGGTAGATGGTGGGTGCTTAGTAAATACTCATCAAATGAATGAACAGATGCTAAATACAGCACTGCAACTGTGAGCACAAGCAAAGCTGAACTCAAATCTGGGTGCCCGCCCTTATTAACTGTTTGGCTCTGAACTGCTTTCTTAATTTCTCTGAGCCTCAGGCTCTTCATCTGTGAAATGGAATTGATTACAGTATCCATACCTTAGGGCTATCTGACAATTACATTTATCAAGCCTGGGCACAAAGTAGAAATACAGTAAGTGTTAGCTGTTATCACTTCTTCAGATCATAGAAGTTGGTTCTTGCCATACTTGCTGTTTCCTATTACAGGTAACCTAGCTGAAGAGCCCTCATTGTAGGAACCAGGACATCTCCTGCTTTATAATAGTGAGGGACTTAGAAGAAGTGGTGCTCCCGGTTTACATAACTGAAAAAGACACATTATCCCAATGTTCGTGTGCGAATTGTAAAAGTACTATTTACAACAGCCAGGACATGAAAGCAGCCTGAATGTCCATCAGCAGAAGAACGGATAAAGATGTGGTCCATATATATACAATGGAATATTACTCAGCCACAAAAAGGAATGGAATTGGGTCATTTGTGGTGATGTGGATGAACCTAGAGTCTGCCGCACAGATTAAAGTCAGAGAGAGAAAAACAAACACTGTACATCAACACATATATGTGGAATCTAGAAAAATGGCACTGACGAACCTATTTGCAGGGCAGGAATAGAGACGCAGACGTACAGAACGGACTTGCAGACGCAGCGGGGAAAGAACGCGGGACACATCGAGGGAGGAGCACTAACATGTATAAAACAGCTGGTGGGAAGCCGCTGTACACCGCGCAAGGAGCCAGCCCAGCGCTCTAAGGCGATCCACGGGCCGGCACGCGGGGCGCAGAGGCTCAAGAGGAAGGAGACACAGCTGTGCCTGTGCCTGACGCACACTCTTCCACCGCAGAAACTAACACACTGTAAAGCAACTGCACTCCGATTTAAAACAGCAAAGCCGTGTTCCTGCTCTGTTTCTTCATCTAGGGATTCGAATCAGGACGGGGAAAGGAAGGGAACGTGGACAAAGGAGAATAAAAATAACCAGGAACGACTCTGAATTTCTCAGCGTCCCCACCTTATTTGGAGTCACTCTTCTAAACGATGGTGACTGTTTCCCACTGGGGATTTTTAAGTCTATTGTTCCCACCATGTTCGCCACCCTCCGTATGCATCAGGAATGGATCGGAGTGAATAGCATAACTTGGCTTAGTGGAGAGTAGGGTCTCATGACTTCAACAGGCAAATTTATACAACCAAGTGCAAACCGCTGGAGTTTGAGCAGCACAGATTGCGTAAGGGTAGTGGTAGGGGCGTGGCTGCCTGGCCGTGACCACCTCGGAGTTTTCATCTTTTCTCTGCAAGCCTTCCTTGCACGCAGAAAACTCAAAAAAAAAAAAAAAAAAAACCCACAAAACAAAACAAAACACTTTCTCTGCTCATCACTCACTACCCAAAAGCAGGCACAAGGGATCTGTTTGAATCTCCAGTAGTTTAGACAGAAACATACTGCATTCCAGTAGCCAAGGGAAAAAAGCAAACTCAAGCTTTCTCTTGGTTTAAGAATTATCAGAAGAAGTCTAGAGGAATAAATGGACTGAAGAGTCCAGTTGCAGATTAAGGCCAAACTGCTTTGCTGTTCCGGAAGGTTCCTGACAGGCTCGCTTTGACTTACCTCTGCCTGAAAGTCACTGTGTTGAAAACCCAGGAGCCTAAAACAATACATCTCCACCCTGCTGTGTGCATGTGCCCTGCACCTGGGTTTATGCAGCGCCTCTGGCTAGGCGCCCCAAGGATTCCTCCAACACGCAGAGCGTCCGGCTTGACAGCCTTCTGCCACCAGGAGAGGACCTGCTTGTAACCAAAGCTTGCGTTTCTCTTCCTCTCTTAAGCACGTACCTTTCAGCCTTTTTAAGTGCTAATCAGGTGAGAAGAGCTGACATAAAAGAATATGAAATTCTAGATGAGTCCTTTGAAATCTGTGCTGGGTTAAGGTGTGTGCAGAAAGGGTTGAGGCCTCTTGCTTGGAACCCTGGTCTGGAGAAGGCCTCCTTTTTCTGGTGCTCCCCCATGAAGGCTGGGGTGCGGGGGGTGGACTCACCCCCGTAGAGCAGGAGAGACCCTCCTGAGGGGTGGGGGAGAGTTTCTAACACTGGGCCACTGTGGTCGGTCGCCATTCTCCCTGAACTGCTGGCTCTTGATTTGTCTGTACTGCATTTGACCCCCAACACTCTTTGCTCACAGGACCACCTTGTGCAAGACTGGCTCCAGGGCTGTGCGTGAGCCTGAACAGGAGTTCTCTCCCCTGCTGGAACCGGTCTGGAAGCCCCTGGAAAGTTCTGAGGCTCCAGCATCCCTCACCTCCCAGAACTCTCAACTGCTTTCAGCTTTCAGAGTCCAGAGGGACCCACTTGGAAAGAAGCAGACAGTGCTGAGGAGCACCAGCCTCCCCTCCAGCGGCTCCCGTCTCCTCTGCCGCCTCACAGGGCCCCAGGGAAGAGGCACCAGAGCGGACGAGGGACTTCAAGCAGTGAAGGGGCTGGCGCGGAAGAGAAGCCCACGGGACAGAAACAGCAGACGCAGAATCAGCCCCAGCTAGTGCTCACTTGGCGCTCACCCTGTGCCCGGCACTGTGCTGTCTCCCTTTATGCTCTTAATAACCGTTGCTGTCGGTAGCATCCCTATTTTACTCATGAGGAAGTATGGGGAGGGTAAGTATCTTGTCCAGGAGCACCCAGTATCAAAGTAAAAGAAAGGTAAAGTGAAAGTGGCTCAGCCGTGTCTGACTCTTTGGGACCCCATGGACTGCATAGTCGATGGAATTCTCCAGGCCAGAATACTGGAGTGGGTAGCCATTCCCTTCTCCACGGGATCTTCCCAACCCAGGGATCGAACCCAGGTCTCCCACATTGCAGGCAGATTCTTTACCAGCTGAGCCACAACGGAAGCCCAAGAACACTGGAGTGGGTAGCCTATCCCTTCTCCAGGGGATGTTGCCCACCCAGGAATCAAACCAGGGTCTCCTGCACTGCAGGCAGATTCTTTACTAACTGAGCTATGAGGGAAGCCCAGCATCAAAACTGGGGTCCAAACGCACATAGGAGGTTTCAAGTCCAGTGGTCTCTGCTGACTTCCTGTGCACACGTGCAATGTCTTTCCACCTCCCTCAGGGCTTCTAAGTCCTAGTGGTCCTTGAGGTCCAGCTCAGAGACCAACACATACATGAACCTTTTCCTGATTTTCACAGCCAGAAGTGGTATTTATTTTCTCCTCTGAATTCCCCCAGTACTGCCCTTGTACCTCTTTGAAGATACTAATCGCGTCCTATCTTGATTTATAAGCGAGTGTATATCTGCTCTCTACTACAAACACTGTCAGCATCTTTAAGGAAGAAACCCCACGACTCATAGTATGTCCTCACTGAGTCGCATCAAGCTTCATGGTATACGTTCAGTAGTTGATGTATGGACGGATGAATGAATGAATGGCATCAAATATGCACAGAGAGTCATAAGATTAGTGCAGTATAATCTTAACAACATTCATCTTTATTTGGAGAAATGATGAGAGTATTGTGTACTTTTTATCTTATGGATAATGCTGAAAAAAAGAACAATGCAGTGAAGTGCCATGGAAAACCCTCTCCTCGGGAAAGATAAAGCCAACCACCGATTCCAACAGCCTCCCACAGGTAAGAGCTGTAATCCTAGACAGTATGAGTTACTCAGGTCAGATTAGGTAGGATGAGTCACCCAAGAAGCTTCCTGTTGTCAAAGATTCTCGGGCTGAGGAGATCACAAAAGGATTCTCCCTACCAACAGTCCCCTCTCCCCATTAAACAAAGAAGCCTCCCAAATACAGAAGCCTGCCTTCCCAAGGTTCAGGGATGGGTCGGTCTTCTTCATACCCTGTGCCCACAGGAATACCACCCCTGGATAGGTACCACTATGCGCTAATGGACAAACATTTTTGGGAGTCTGATATCCACTAATTATTTCAATTCCTCCCTCTTAAAGAAATGAACAAAAATTCTTAGTTGGTCTCTTTTTCATATCAACCCCCAAAGTACTTTACTGTGACTTCTTTATTAATTTTTATGCTGCTCTAAATTACAGCCCCTGGCCCTAAGATCCTTCCTAAGAGGGTATTATGGTGTCCCTCATCCATCACTGAGTACCCCAGAGCATGGCATGGAGCCAGGCATGTGGGAGGTACCCTGCCCAACGTGCTATAGTATGTAACAGCATTTGGATGCTAAATCCAGGGACGGTCGAGTACAGTGAAAGAACCCAGGAATTTAGGTTCAGTCACAACTAGTTTTGAATCCTGGGCAAGCAAACCATGGACTAGCTTTTTCACCCTGGGAGTCACTTGACTTCACAAGCTTCCATTTCTTTACCTGTAAAACAGGAACTCTAGAACCAAATGGGCTTAATTTTTATACGTACTATAAAATACCTGTGGGAAGTACTTAGTGCTATGTGCCTAGCACATAGCAGGTTCCCTATCAATGATGGAAGATGAACATCACCAAACTAATTTCTAAAATCCCAGGTTCTAATCCAAGATGCTCCAGAGGGTGATTCCAGGTAAGTCCCTAAGACTCAGTGTACAGACAGGATGTGAGGACCAAAATAAACAGTCACAAATATAAGGCACCCAAAAAAGTGTCTGTCCCACTGCAAAGGCACATTCTAGATGACAGCCTCCTGCCTGTCTCCTATAGGGACACGCACCCATGGGCCTTTACCAAAAAAAGAGATACTAAGCCTGCTTCTCCCTTGAACTAGGATTTAGCTATCATCCCTGAGACGTCAGGAGTGAGGAGAAAAATCAATGTTCTATCAATGAGTCATCATTTAAAGCCAGTTCCGGAGCTGCCTCATGAAGCAGTGAACTCCCAGACAAAGGAAGAATAGATGTTTAGTAGAAATGGGCTGACAGCAGTGAGGAGGAGTAGGATTTCTGTGCATCAAGCAGAGGGCAGAACTGTGTCATCACTGAAGCATCTTCCTACTCCTGAAACCTGTGATTCAGCGGTGAGTTGCAGCTGAGCGTTCAGACAGACCATGCCACTGGGACAAGCACGCCTCCTTCATTTCCACAACTGCAAACAGGGACATACAGTGACCCTGGCATTGTCTAAGACCCTGTGGCTGAAAGACACTGAATTTAAGCCATCGACTACAGGAGCCTCATCTTACTTCCCAGAATACAATGCTATGCTTTACTTGAGGAATATGTGATATTTTGAGACTGTATCATCTCAGATCAGTTTTGGAAACCAAGGCCTAAATAATAAATACCTTAAATGAGATTATCCATGGAAAATTGAAAAACCGTACGTACACTTACAAACGTTAAGTATCATCATTGTTATCTTTCAATATCTTTTTTAAATATTGTGCTATTGAAAATAGAGATTTTAAACAATTTTATACCCTCTAAAGCCTCTAATACTGCAATAAACAAACTAATGAATTCATCCTAACAGTTTTCTAGTTGGCTTGGTTTTAAGTATCACCAAGGAAAAAGGCTGTGTCTACACTGAGTGCTTGAAAGGTCCAGATCAGAACTGGCAAAAGCCAGAGGTGGGATCCTGACCCTCCGGCTCCACCCTCCGTAAACCGTCTCCCCTGTCCCTTTAGAGCTGGAATGTAAGAAATTCCTTCTCTGGCCCAGCTTCTATCTACAGGCATTTTCACTTTCTTGTACCAGAGGCCTATGCCAGCGCTCCTGTGGGGACTCGACTCCCCAGGCAGGGCCAAGAAGGTGTAATCGCAGTTCCCAACTCTGCCGACAAATGATCCACCCACTCACTCTTCTTGCTGGACCGCTGCCGACCGGTAAAGCCCTCCGGAGCCGGGCCACCTACCTCCAAGCACTTCGCAGTCGCTGTCCATGCTGTCATGGACACCAGCAAAGATGTTGGCCAGAGTGGACTTGCCCACCCCCTGCTCCCCGATGAGAACCACCGGTAGTAGGCGTTCCCGGACTCGGAGGAGATGACTGAGTCCGTGGAGTCGGAGGACCAGCTCCGGCGGCAGGGGTCCTCGGGGGCGGCAGGGGGACGGCTGCGCTGGCCGTACTGCGGGGGCTCCTTCTGGATCATGAGATGCCTGCCGTCGGCGGGGATGCTCCAGCGCTGCTGCTGCGGCTGCACGCCCACCGTGCCCTGGCGCATGGTGACATGGTTCAGAGTCATCGTCAGGTCCTGGAAGGCAAGGCAGCCAAGACGGTAGCATCAGGAAGCATGAGTTCAGAGAGCTTGAACACAGCCATCGGTGATATTTTAGTACGAGAGGTTACCAAGTAATCCTTACACAAGGAACACCAGTGAAGCAGTCCCCAAACCCAACAGGCTTTCAACTGAACACACACACACACACACACACACACACAGCAGCAGTAGCAGCAGCAGCATCTCCTCGGGGAGACTGTCATTTGCAAAGAGGAAAAGGTACCGTTAATATCGTCCACTGCCCTGGGGCTTCCTCCATCCTCAAGGAAGCCTGGGGATTCCCCACTCAGAGCGGGCACAGAGGCAGCCAGAAGGCACCAAGAGCCTCCAGAGAAGGCTTGAAAAGCAACAAGTTAATGCAGCTGGGGACCAGCTGGCCAGGTTAGCGCTAATGTCTAAACATGGCACTTAAGTAGCAGCAGCACCCAGCAGGCTTTTATGCCTCAGTGGGGAACACGTGACAATGACATCATTCCCCCGGCTGGACTGGACCAGGGCTGATTGGAACTTCCATGTTTAGTAAAGTTGCCCTGATGCTCCCCAGCTGCCTGAACACGCTCTTGTTTGAGGGGGAGAATTTCTGTGAGAGGTGTGTGCCTCACTTCTACCCCCCTGCCCACAGATATCACATTTAACCCATCCCAGCCCTCTGCCTTGTCCTTCTGGCAGGAAGACGACCTGCTCGCGTTCAGAGCTGTCAAACTTGCAGAGACGGTGCTTCACTCTTATTAAACTCTGTCCACTCTAAGAGTGCCTTTCCATCAACTCGGATTTCCAACTTCCTGAAGCCAATCAGGTCCAAGACTCCCTCCAGAAAGACATTCAACAACTTGGCTACAACTTGGCCTTTCTCAAAACTCCCTCTCCTTGTCCGGAGGTCTGGACTCCCAGGCTCTCAGACAGAAAGCAGAAGCAATTTCATTTTCAGCAGCAAGATGCACTGGTGAGCGCGAGACCCTCCCCTTCCCGCACCCACTCCCCAGAACGCCAACACGTCGATGACCCTAGCCGCGACCCTCACCTCGATGACCCTGATGACCGATCGGTTTGAAGGTTTTTTTTTTTTAATCTTACAAGCAGCGCCTCCGGTAGGCCGACTCTTCAAACAACCACCTCCATCCTCAAGGAAGCCTGGGGATTCCCCACTCAGAGCGGGCACAGAGGCAGCCAGAAGGCACCAAGAGCCTCCAGAGAAGGCTTGAAAAGCAACAAGTTAATGCAGCTGGGGACCAGCTGGCCAGGTTAGCGCTAATGTCTAAACATGGCACTTAAGTAGCAGCAGCACCCAGCAGGCTTTTATGCCTCAGTGGGGAACACGTGACAATGACATCATTCCCCCGGCTGGACTGGACCAGGGCTGATTGGAACTTCCATGTTTAGTAAAGTTGCCCTGATGCTCCCCAGCTGCCTGAACACGCTCTTGTTTGAGGGGGAGAATTTCTGTGAGAGGTGTGTGCCTCACTTCTACCCCCCTGCCCACAGATATCACATTTAACCCATCCCAGCCCTCTGCCTTGTCCTTCTGGCAGGAAGACGACCTGCTCGCGTTCAGGCTGTCAAACTTGCAGAGACGGTGCTTCACTCTTATTAAACTCTGTCCACTCTAAGAGTGCCTTTCCATCAACTCGGATTTCCAACTTCCTGAAGCCAATCAGGTCCAAGACTCCCTCCAGAAAGACATTCAACAACTTGGCTACAACTTGGCCTTTCTCAAAACTCCCTCTCCTTGTCCGGAGGTCTGGACTCCCAGGCTCTCAGACAGAAAGCAGAAGCAATTTCATTTTCAGCAGCAAGATGCACTGGTGAGCGCGAGACCCTCCCCTTCCCGCACCCACTCCCCAGAACGCCAACACGTCGATGACCCTAGCCGCGACCCTCACCTCGATGACCCTGATGACCGATCGGTTTGAAGGTTTTTTTTTTTTAATCTTACAAGCAGCGCCTCCGGTAGGCCGACTCTTCAAACAACCAGTGCCTGAAGTATCCCTGACGGCTGTCCTCCGACTACAGTCTGGAGGAGAAGATGACCCTCCAACTGAACTGCACTAAAGCAACCCGCCACCGCCGAATGGCATCCTTCGCCCCTTAAACTCTGCAACACCCCTCACCACCCGATCCCCCCCCATCGAAAGACCACCGCGCCGGACAGCAGGTCCCGAGGGTTCTTCCCCACTTGGAAAGTTCTCCGCGGGCTGGGGACGCCCACCCCTTCCCCAGTCCTGCCCCCCCGCGCCTCTCCGGAGGCCCCCGCTCCCCGCCACGGGCCGCGCGCCTTACCCGGGGGGCAGCCGAGGGCGGGCGCTCGCCGCGATGCGGGCGGCCGATCGCGGGGTGACTGCGCCGGGTGCGCCCGCGCCCGCGCCCCGCGGTTTATACGCGCGCGGCCCGGGCTCTGCCGTGACGTCAGCGCCCCCGCCCGGGGTTTGGGGGGCGGGCGGCTCTGCAGCAAGCCCCGAGGGGCAGCCCCTTCGCCAAATCGGTGACTCGCGGTCATGTGACCCCCGCCTCTTTCCCCTTTAAAAAAAAATAACGACAGTTGAATCCCCGGCTCCCTTATTCTGGTTTGTTTTTTTGCCAGGCGGACGCTGGAAGGGGGCAGATAATACACGAAGTGCCCCTTAATCACACTTTCCAGCAAAACAGTTTGCGAGCTGTCCGGATGAAGGATGGAGGAAGAGGCAGGTTGGGATTGGAAACCCAGTTTCGCCAAAAAAAACAAACAAACAAACAAACAGGGGGCTACAGCCCCACGGAAGTGTTTGGGGCTTGTGTCAGCCGCATCTTCTGCAAGGAAAACGGCCTCTGCTCGTTCCTGTCGCCTTCCTGGTGAAAGAGGGAAGGAGGGGAGACCCACACTGCTTCCTCTCCCTTCTCTGACCACAACTCAGAGAGAAGGGGCCAGAGGAAGGTGGGGCAAGGGGGCAAGACCTTGAAAAGGTCTTGAAAAAATGGCTTAAGTAGGGATCCAAGCAGACTGTGCTCAACGTGGCTAGCCCTCCTGCCCTGGACCAGGACGCTGAGGCTCCTGGATCAGGGAATTTAATCAGCATCCCGACCACCAGCATCTCCTGTACCAGGCTCCCTGGCATGGCCGGTCCTGGCCATGGAGCCAGGGCCTCTGGCCATACGAGGAGCCTTAGCCTGGGTTCCAGTCCCAAGAATGATGCCTGTGCATAAAGGGCACAAGATAACAGAAACAGTCACTTCTACTATCATTTACTGAGTGCCTCTGAGTTCTTATGTTTAGTAGGTACTGTTAGACCTCTGCAGTATCTCAAACTTTACTACAGTTCTGCAAGGTGAAGATACTGCTGTTCCCATTATATGGAGGGGGAAAATGACTTTCAAAGTCAGAGAGCTTACCCAAGGGCACGCAGCTCACGTGTGTGGCAGCATCAGGACTTGAAGCTCCGCTTGCCTGGCTCTTTGCACTCTGCCCCCAGCTGGAGGGATCCAGTGACCTCTTTTGCAGGCCACGGGCATTTCCCAGACACTGTGTTTGGAGGTGACACTGGCCTTTCCCACACACCCATCTGCTTTTCCAGCCAGCTGCATCTCTGGATGGGCTGATGGCTCTGGAAAACAGCCAGAGGCACAGCATCTATTCAGGTGGCTGGATCCTGCTGTGAACAGAGTCTGTTCTCTGTTACCCTGCAGCAGTTTCGTGCTCTGAGGATTATCCAAGTGACCAGCTGCTGAGACATGCCAGGCCCCACGCTGGCAAAGATGGAATGGCAATCCAGAGCTCTCTTGGTCCCGGGTGCCCTGGGCCCAACCTCCTCATTTTGTATGTGAGGAAGCAGATACCCAGGGGGATGACTACCACTCGGGTAGTAACTGGCAGTGCTGCAACCAGAGCCTGAGGGTCATAATTTCCTGGATGGGTCCCTTCATTTCCATTGAGTTTTCCTTCTGGGCTCAGCCAGGAAGAGGATGGCTACAGACGTGGTAAAAAGAGAAGAGTAGGGGATCATGGAAGGACAGAGAGAGAGAGAAGAAGGGGAGGAGACCATCCAAAAGTTTTCTACTGACTCCATACATGTAATCTGTGAATTATCTGTATTTCAAAACTATCTGTGCTTTTTCATGCTGAGCTGACTCTGTCAACTGATCTTAACAAAAACACTGAAAGTGAAAGTCACTCAGTCCTGTCTGACTCTTTGCTATCCCATGGACTATAATTCTCCAGGCCAGAATACTGGAGTGGGTAGCCTTTCCCTTCTCCAGAGATCTTCCCAATCCAGGGATCAAACCCAGGTCTCCTGCATTACAGGCGGATTCTTTACCAGCTGAGCCACAAGGGAAATCCAAGAATACTGGATAGGTTGCCTATCCCTTCTCCAGGGCATCTTCCCAACCCAGGAATCAAGGCGAGGTCTCCTGCAAAACCCAGGAATCAAACTAGGGTCTCCTGCATTGCAGGCAGATTCTTTACTAACTGAGCCATCAGGGAAGCCAACAAAAACACTATGTGTAAATCAGAGTATATAAGCAGATCATGTAGCCTCTCAGTTCTACCTTTTCCCACTGCTGCTGCTAAGTCGCTTCAGTGGTGTCCAACTCCGTGTGACCCCATAGATGGCAGCCCACCAGGCTCCCCCATCCCTGGGATTCTCCAGGCAAGAACACTGGAGTGGGTTGCCATTTCCTTCTCCAATGCATGAAAGTGAAAAGTGAAAGTGAAGTCGCTCAGTCATGTCCGACTCTTAGAGACCCCATGGGTCTCTTCCATTGATAAGAACCTAATGCTTCCCATTAAGAACCTAATTCTATGCCTAGATCGTATCCCCTCTTAACTGTTGTTCACTGGTATATTGCCGGGGTCCAGCCCCAGTGGATCCAGGGTAATTCAAAGGGGAGATGGAATTGGCGTCCTAGGAAAAAGCTTATTTAATTACAGATAAAAAGAGAGATTAGAAAGGTATAGTGTAGTAGGAAAATTAGTGGAGAAAACGATGCTGAATAACTTGGTTTACATGGAATACCAATAAAACTCCAAGACAAGGAATTTGCACCATCTACATTGGGCCACCAGTGCCCATTTGAATATTGGAGGGTGCCCCGCCTTGGGCTCCCTTTCTCACGGATCTTAGAAGCCAGGGCAAGTAAGTAGATGTGGTGAGTAGCCATGCTCCAGATGGGAATTCAGCCAGAAGGGGAAAAAAAGAACGACATGGGGAATCAGTCTTTCCAGAAACTGATCCGATTTCTTTATTTTTCAGGTTTGCTTATATACTTTTTGTTATACATAGGGATGAATGTCTGCAGGGGTCAGAAGACCTGGCCCTTGTCAAAATCAGGTGCTTTGTATAAATGTATACAAAGGTCTTATGGATTTTACATCATCTTCTGGCCATGAGGCCTGCTGACATTTTATGGCCCTTCCTGATAACGGTCAGTCAGCCAGAAAACTTAATTTTTCCAGGGGTGATTTTTTCTTAAACCAGGTGCCACCCTCCAAATAAAGTTGCATTCCTATAGAGTGAGGGTGTAGTGGGTTACAATCAAGAAAGGAACTTACTTAGCCTAAGGTTTAACATGATTAATCTTAAAGGTTAATACTTATTTCTCTTATATGCTAGTTATATTCATTATAAGGGCAGAGAATATAGCGATTTAGCAGCAAATATTGGCTCAACAAATGAAAACCCTTCACCAATATAATTTCTAATCAACACACTAATACTATACTAATAATTTTCTAACTTCTCAAAAGAGTCTGTATTTAGAAAGTTTTAAAGCATATCATGCCTCTCATGGTTGGGAGGCTGTAAATAATCACATATGGCCTGACAAATCTGCTCAGGCAGGCTAGAGAATCTTCAGAGGAGTTTGTAAGTTGAAACACTCTTGTCACGCCCAGGAATTTTTATTAACTGTAGCTGCAACTTATCTCCTTCCCTGAGAGAAATGGTGATGGGGGAGAGCCCCCCGTAAAGTCAGAGGTGTAGGTGAGAGCTTAAAACAGACTTTGGTCTTAGGGGTAGATGCTTGGGAACAGGGGGTTTCCTGAGGCTCAATCCCACCTTTGTGTATGCTGAAGCCTCCTTCCTCATGACCTTTGCCATGGACGGAGTCTTCATGTTGGCTCCCAGCAGTAAATGTGAAGCACGCCAAAGAAAATCATTTCTAAAGATGAGGGAGAGGGCTCTTCCGTCCCCTATTGACTGGATAAGTACATCAGTGTTGTGTTTGAATCTGCCTTCTTAAATTTTCTGTCCCATAAGAAACCAGATGAGAAAGCAACAACTTGGGAAGAGTTTCAACTGAATGGCAGTTAAGTTGGAGTGAATATTTAGACAAAAGTCACAGTTATACCAGCAAAAAGCACGTATCAGAGCCAAGCTTCATCCAGTAGAGTCCCAGCTGCCTCATCCAGGATTCCAGCTCACTAGGACCATCTGAGGGTTTAGAGATGGAGAAAAAAGGGAGAATCAGGACATTTGGACAGATAGCAAGTTCTGAAGGAGAAATATTGGCAGAAGATTGTAGTTTCTTAGTCTATGAATTATTGTGTCTGTATTCCTTTCATGGGCATTTGAAGGTTCCTCAGGTTTTTAGCTAGTAGGGCAAAGAGTGGGGCTAGGAGACAGAACTCCAAACAAAAATAACTGACATTTACTGACAAAGGCACATACCGTATCTCAGTCCATCCTCACCACCATCTGCCCGTGTCTCATGGACGAAGATGCTGAGCAATGGTGTGAAATAACTTGTTCAAGGTCACAGAACCAGTAGGTAGCAGAGCTGTGCTCTCTGGGGCCACAGTCTTAACCACTGTTGTTTAGAGTAGGGGCTACATGTCAGCCCTGTTCCCCACACCCCCCTCACCTCAGCCTACCTCCTTCCTAATCCCCCTCAAAAGAGGAGTTTTGATTTGACTGGCAAAAGCCCCTGACCTTCACTGGGCCACATGTCATTAATATATTACTAATGGGGAAGGTCTGTCTCTCCCTAAAGGCGTGAACCACCCTCTTCTCTTTCTTTTCTCTAGCTCCTATGCCTGGATGAGAAGGTAAACTCAGGGTGACTTTGGGGGCCCTGACTATCTCCCTGCCTCGGTCACCCTGTCACTCTTTTTTCTCAGCATAGAGACCTTGCAGCCACCCCATGATTTCAGAAAGAGATGAGAGAGGGAGGAAGAGGTGGGGAAGGAGGGGGAGAATATTTGACCAGGCCTGGGGTTGAGGCATATAGGATTAACCATTAATGTCCTATTACTTTGAATATCACACTTTGAAAGTTCTGGAGAAGGCAAGGTGATGGGTAGGTCCAGGATCAGGGCACCCTTGGGTCTGTAATACTATCCTAAAAGCCATAGAATTACTCGATCTTCCTCATTTATCCTGGAGACTTACTGCCACCAAGGTCGTGCTTATTCGTGCCACCAAGTCAGTGCTACTCAGTGATAAAGTGATGCGGTCCACCTCCACCAAAACCAAGAGAAGGGATGTCCTGAACACTGAAAAGGTGATCAAATAAATGGGCTTGGTTTGTATTGCTTTCGAAATGCTTGGCCTTGAGATGCCTTGAGGCAGAGCTTGTTGTCTGACTCGCCAGAGTCCTGACTACTTCCTAACGTCTTCTACTCCAGTCAGCTTCTCTCATCTAGATTAGCTACCTGGCCCCCAAAGCATTTGTCTTGATGACCCCTGCAAGGGCTGAAAGAACAGATAGGGGATTCAGCGTTAGGAGGCAAGGTCAACCCTCAGCCTTTCCTCTTCCTGGTCACACGATCCTGGGGATGTCACCAAACCCCACAGGCCTTGGCTTCTGCTGCTGTGAGGACTAAAGGGCTACTGAGCTTGGAACAGTCTGTTAACCACAGAGCACTGTTTCAACGTGAATGATTATGATGATGACGCAGGAGCCGAGGCTTGGAGCTTGGCCACCTGCCATCAGTAGTGCTGCCCCTGAAGGCTCCAGTTAAATGAATCCAGCAGCATTCAGGACGCACGAGGCAGAGGCAGGCAGGGTTGGAATTGTACTCCTATTGATGTTCCTAGGGAAAAATAATTAGCAGGAAGAGTGGGATGGTTAAGTCCTTTGTAAACAAACAAGGATGTGGGGTCAAATCCCGCACACAGAATAGGTCTCCACCAGCCACAAAAAAAAAAAAAGTGGTAGGAGCTGGTGGGAGGCAGTGTGCAAAGTGTCTGAGCTCAAAAAGAACCTCCCACCCCCTCTGGGAAGTCTAAAGAAGGAAAGAATTACTATATGGAAAATCATTGCTTTACAGAAGGGGGGAAAAAGACTCCAATTGCAAAATCAAGAGAGCCCTGATTAAGAGAAAATGAAGACCAAAGAAAAGAAGGCTAAGAATAGCCTCACCACTTCCAAAGGCCTGTGGGATCCAGATGGACACTCCTGGCAGCTGCAGCCTCCTTCAGTCTGGTCCCAGCGTCTCATCAGACTCCTGCTGAGCAAATTTAATTTTCCATTGAAAAAATTTTTAGCTGCCACCCTTCCTCTGCTCCATTAGCCAAGGCTGGTGCAGACCTTTGCTACTCCCAAAACCCTGCAGGCTGCATGCAGGATGTATCTCAGAAGGGCCTAAGGGAGGGTCCTGGAGAAAAAGGACATTCTCTGCCTGGGTTCCTCCATTCATTACACTCACCTGTTACCAGAACCTGTTCTAAGGGCTAGGGGTAAGGTACACATTCATGGACTTATATTCTGGAATTTATTTTAAAAAAAATACTAAATAATGAAGCATCACCATATTCACTCATTCATTCATTCATTCACTCATTCTTTCTCTGAACTTGCCATCCTTTAGCCTTAGTTTTCTCATCTGTAAAAAGAAAATAATACTGGAGACAATGTACAATGTACATTGTACTTGACAGACAATGTACTTGATCAGGGTCAAGTACACACCCATTCAGAAGTCTGACAAAAGCAAGGCTGATGAAAATGTGAAGAAGTAGTGTTCTTGGGCCACACTGGTTGGAGTGTGAATTGGAAGACCACTTTGGAGATCAGTCATCAACATCTAAAGTGTGTATATCCTTGGTGACTCAGCAATTCTGCTTCTCAGTGCGCATCTTACAAGATGCTCATTAAAGCACTTATAGAGCCAATCAGAAACCATCTTGTGATCATCAGTGAGTAAATTCATGCTGCTATTTTTTTCAGTGAAACATGCAGCAGTAGAAATGAATGACGTAGACCTACTTGTAGGAACTTGGATAAATACTGAAACCATAATGGTGACTTCAAAAAGTAAATGGCAAGATACCTACAAGAGTAATAACTTATGAAATTTTTTAAAGCCCACACTAATATTTTATAGTTAAATATATCCAGTAAATTGAAGAAAGTAGGGAAAACCACTAAACATTTCAGGTATGACCTAAATCAAATTCCTTACAATTATACAGTGAAAGTGACAAATAGATTCAAGCAATTAGATCCGATAGGCAGAGTGCTTGAAGAATTATGCATGGAGGTTCGTGACATTGAACAGGAGGCAGTGATCAAGACCATCCCCAAGCATGCAAAGAGGCAAAATGGCTGTCTGAGGAGGCCTTAAAAATCGCTGAGAAAAGAAGCTAAAAGCAAAGGAGAAAGGAAAGATATACCCATTGGAATGCACAGTTACAAAGAATAGCAAAGAGAGAAAAGAAAGCCTTCCTCAGTGATCAATGCAAAGAAATAGAGGAAAACAACAGAATGGGAAAGGCTAGAGATCTCTTCAAGAAAATTAGAGATACCAAGGGAACATTTTATGCAAAGGTGGGCTCAGTAAAGGGCAGAAATGGTCTGGACCTAACAGAAGCAGAAGCTATTAAGACGAGGTGGCAAGAATACACGGAAGAACTGTACAAAAAAGATCTTCATGACCCAGATAATCATGATGGTGTGATCACTCACCTAGAGCCAGACATCCTGGAATGTGAAGTCAAGCGGGCCTTGGGAAGCATCACTACAAAGCTAGCGGAAGTGATGGAATTCCAGCTGAGCTATTTCAAATCCTAAAAGATGATTCTCTGAAAGTTCTACACTCAATATGTCAGCAAATTTGGAAGAGTCAGCAGTGGCCACAGGACTGGAAAAGGTCAGTTTTCATTCCAATCCCAAAGAAGGGCAACGCCAAAGAATGTTCAAACTACCACACGATTGCACTCATCTCACATGCTAGCAAAGTAATGCTCAAAATTCTCCAAGGCAGGCTTCAACAGTACATGAACCATGAACTTCCAGATGTTAAGCTGGATTTAGAAAAGGCAGAGGAACCAGAGATCAAATTGCCAACTTCCACTGGATCATCAAAAAAGCAAGAGTTCCAGAAAAACATCTATTTCTGTTTTATTGACTATGACAAAGACTTTGACTGTGTGGATCACAATAAACTGTGGAAAATTCTTCAATACATGGTAATAACAGACAACTTGACCTGCCTCCTGAGAAATCTGTATGCAGATCAAGAAGCAACAGAACTGGACATGGAACAATAGACTGGTTCCAAATCAGGAAAGGAGTACATCAAGGCTGTATATTGTCACCCTGCTTATTTAAGTTATTTGCAGATTATATCATGTGAAATGCTGGGATGGATGAAGCACAAGCTGGAATCAAGATTGCCGGGAAAAATATCAATAACCTCAGATATGCAGATGACACCAACCTTATGGCAGAAAAGGAAGAAGAACTAAAGAGCCTCTTAATGAAAGTGAAAGAGGAGAGTGAAAAAGTTGACTTAAAACTCAACATTCAGACAACTAAGATCATGGCATCTCATCCCACCACCTCATGGCAAATAGATGGGGAAACAGTGGAAACAGTGAGAGACTTTGTTTGGGGGGGCTCCAATGGGATCGCACAGAGTCAGACGCGACTGAAGTGACTTAGCAGCGGCAGCAAAATCACTGCAGATGGTGACTACAGCCATGAAATTAAAAGATACTTGGTCCTTGAAAGGAAAGCTATGACCAACCTAGATAATATATTTAAAAACAGAGACATTACGCTGCCAACATAGGTGCATCTAGTCAAAGCTAGGGTTTTTCCATATGGATGTGAGAGTTGGACTATAAAGAAAGCTGAGCACCAAAGAAATGATGCTTTTGAACCGTGGTGTTGGAGAAGACTCTTGAGAGTTCCTTGGACTGCAAGGAGATCCAACCAGTCCATCCTAAAGGATATCAACCCTGAATATTCATTGGAAGGACTGATATTGAAGCTGAAACTCCAATACTTTGGCCACCTGATGCGAAGAGCTGACTCATTTGAAAAGACCCTAATGCTGGGAAAGATTGAAGGCAGGAGGAGAAGGGGATGTCAGAGGATGAGATGGTTGGATGGTATCACTAACTCGATGGACATAAGTTTGAGTAAACTCCAGGAGCTGGTGATGGACAGGGTGGCCTGGTGTGCTGCAAAGAGTTGGACACAACTGAGCAACTGAACTGAACTGATATTTAGTAAAAGTGTAATAGCATAGATGGGAAAAATACATACCAGCTTCAAAATAGAGATTAACCCAGGGAACAGGGGAATAACGATAAGGTATCAATAGATGGGCACTAGGCTTCTCAAAAACAACCAAGAAGCAAGTAAGCAGTCATATAACAAAGTCAATGTGTTTAGTGAAAATAATCGTCCCACTGGAATTTTATGTTCAGCTAAACTGTTGTCTAATAATGTGAGTTAAACACACCTTTATTGAGCACTTGTTATTACTAATCAACACCCTAAGCCCCAGTTACACAGACACCAGGAGTATATGCTCTAGGAGCATAAAGCCTGATGGTCCTTTTCCCAGATATTAACAAATCCATGAGAAGACCATTCAAGAGCTGCTTTAAAAGCTTTGGCCCAGTGAATATTTAGTTTCCCAAGCAACATGATATTTTCCTTGAAGTTCCTTCCTTTAGCAACTGAGAAATCAATGATACTATTTAACCCAAAGAGTCAAATCCAGCCTAAGGCTAAAGCCTTGATTTAGCTATAATTGGCTAAATTATAGTGACCCAAGAATTTTTCAATGATGAATCTAGACAGGATAAAAGAATAATAGTTGAGTTGAGGACATGGGCCGTTAACACCTTTCCTACGTGGTTAAAAGTAAGTTCATATTTTGATCTGTCTCATGAATCTGTATCTCACTGGACTGAGAACTTTGGAAACACATTAAAATTTATCATTCTGTCAAACGCCAGCTTATGCAAAAGTAGAGACCATATATGATTTATTTACCACTGCAGAGGTGGTATCTAGCATGGTGCCAGGCTTATAGCTGACATTTAGTAATTATATTGGATGATTAATAAAGAATACTTCAGGATAGAGTGGTTGAGAAAGACTTAATAATAGTGATATTTAAGATGAGTATTAAATGTAAATAAAAATAATAATACTCATAATATTAGTGAGAATAGTATCAATTAACATTTATCGAGATCTTTCCATATTCTAGGCACTGTGAAGGTAGATTATCTCTACCCTATGAGTTAGCTACTATCATAATTAAAATTTTAAGAGAATGAAACTAAAATATAGAAAGTTTAATTAACTTGCCAAAGGTCGCACAGCTAAAAATTGGTGAAAGTTAAGATTTGAACTTAATTGAGTAGGCCAGTGGAAGCCATCTGCTCACAATTCAACTCCACAAACAAAGGTGAAAAATCTATTATACACCAGTCTCTAGGAATACAAGGTGTGTAACAGTCCCCGTACAAGATGGTTGGGAACAAAAACTGAGGCGTTAGAAGATGCGAGGGAAGTTCAAGAGGAGGGGGACAGATGCATAACTGTGGCTGATTCCTGTCAGTGTATGGCAGAAACCAACAGATATTGTAAAGTCATTATCCTCTGATTAAAAATAAAATGAAACTTTAAAGAAAAACTGAGGAGTTGATAGTAATAGCTGCCCTTTATTGAGGCTGGGTATTTTGCTAAGTGATTTACATGTATCATCTTGCTTAATTTTCTCAGCAAATGTATATGGTCATTATTAATAGCACCCCCAGTCTACAAATTAGGAAACTGAGGCATAGAGATGTTCACTTGCCCAGGATCACACAACCCAGTGATGGAGCTGCAATTTGTAGCCAAGCAACTTGACTTCAGAGACAGCCCTCACACCAAACCCATCACTGCAGAGCGACAGGGAGGACCACAGAGCACACGTGCAGAAGAAGGGGCAGCAAGGGGGGTGACAAACTGTGCTCCAGTGGGTCCGGGAGCCCTTCCCAGAGAAAACGGCTGTTCGCGTTTTGAAGTGTAGACAGCAGTGGGCAGGGTGGAGTGCACATGTGTTCTGTGTGTTGTGTGTGTGTGCACCATGTGACAGGGGCTGGGAAAAAGGAAGCATTCCAAGGTTAAAAAAAAAAAAAATGAAGCCTCAGAAGTATGTGCATTTGAGGGATTGCAAGTAATTTCAGGTGGCTGGAGAACGCGTAGGGAGAATGAGTGGTAGGGCCAAAAAGGTGGTCAGGGGCCCTCTGCAAACTCCAAGTTATAGAGGCACAATTCCAATGTTCTGTTTAGTCCTGCCTAAAATCTCTAAGTTCCAGCAGGGTCTCAGGTGATAGGAGGTGGGGAGGGACCTCTAGAGGGACAGGAGCAAACAAGGAGAAGCAAGCTCTGCCAGCCTTGAGGGCCGAGTGGGTGCAGGCTGGTGGCACCCACCAGGGTGGTTCATGTTCACCCTTCCCCTTACAAGGGCAAGAGGTGCCCACAATTATGGAGCTAAGTGGTTCACCAGACCCACTGGCTCTGCCTCAGAGGGAAGGAGGGAGGCCTGGGATCCACCAGCACCATCCGGATCATGCAGGGAGATGGGCCACACACAGTGCTACCAGCGGGCACATGGGTTTTCCTGCACACTCAGCCATTCACCGCTTCCCCCTTCTCCTCCCCACTCCCTCTTCGTGCCTCTCTTTGTCTTTGGTCTACATTATTTTTCTGCACATCCAAATGATACACAGCAAACACAGTTTGTGTACAGCCAGGGACTCTCATCTATACCCAAAACATCACGGTTGGATGGGGAACAGATGTTCCTGCCCATTAAAAATTTACATGAAAACTACAAACAGTCTCTGACTGAAATAAACAGAAGCCTCCAAGAAACTGTGGAGTCATCTCTCCTGGGGAATTCAGTGAGAGTGATGTATGACCCAATGGCAACTGGGATTGTCATTTTTCTCTCAACAATAAAGCACTATCAAAAGTAGAAAAAAAGCAAGATCCCTTCAAATGACACATGGATCCAATATTCTTATTTGTTCTCCACACTAGGGCATTCACACCTGGAGGGTTAAGAACGTGCACACCTTAGACACCATCATCATAATTAACACCCTAAGAATTATATTAGGCATCTGTTCATTTGCACTTAGATTATACAATTTACTACGTGGTTTGGTTTGGGTTTTGGATACTGTTTTGTGGCTTCCCTGGTAGCTCAGACAGTAAAGAACCTGCCTGCAACACAGGAGACCCAGGTTCAGTCCCTGGGTCAGGAAGATCCCCTGGAGAAGCGAATGGCTACCCACTCCCATTCTTGCCTAGAGAATCCCATAGACAGAGGAGCCTGGTGGGCTACAGTCCATGAAGTCACAAAGAGTCAGACAAGACTAAAGCGACTTTCACTAACACTTTGGTGCCTTCAAACTGCTACTGAGAACCGTATTTAGTCTTTCACTCAGTAAGTTTTGATGGAGGGCACAGATGCAAGCAACACAAACCTCACCCTGGGTAAGAGTCACAGTCACTGAACGCACATTTAGTGCTTAAGTGACTGTTCACCAAGAAGGTCAAGCCCCGTCAGCACAAACAGGCAGGATCACAGTGAGACTTCAAATAGGGAAAGGGTCTCTGAACCTGAGAATACATGCATATGCCCCCTCCATTCCTATTGCACTGAGCCTCTGCCCTCCGAGAACACAGGCATACAAAGCAAAGGGCAATAAGAAGAAAAAATAGAAGTATTCTCATATCAGCTCAATTCAGTTCAGTCCAGTCACTCAGTCATGTCTGACTATTTGTGACCCCATGAACCGCAGCACGCCAGGCCTCCCTGTCCATCACCAACTCCCGGAGTCCACCCAAACCCACGTCCGTTGAATCAGTGATACCATCCAACCATCTCATCCTCTGTCATCCCCTTCTCCCCCTGCTTTCAATCAGGGTCTTTTCAAATGAGTCAGCTCTTTGCATCAGGTGGCCAAAGTACTGGAGTTTAAGCTTCAACATCAGTCCTTCCAATGAACACCCAGGGCTGATCTCCTTTAGGATGAACTGGTTGGATCTCCTTGCAGTCCAAGGGACTCTCGAGAGTCTTCTCCAACACCACAATTCAAAAGCATCAATTTTTCTGCGATCAGCTTTCTTTATAGTCCAACTCTCACATCCATACATGACTACTGGAAAAACCATAGCCTTGACGAGATGGACCTTTGTTGGCAATGTAATGTCTCTGCTTTTGAATATGCTGTCTAGTTTGGTCATAACTTTCCTTCCAAGGAGTAGGCATCTTTTAATTTCACGGCTACAATCACCATCTGCAGTAATTTTGGAGCCCAGAAAAATGAAGTCAGCCAGAGTTTCCACTGTTTTCCCATTTATTTGCCATGAAGTGATGGGACCAGGTGCCATGATCTTAGTTTTCTGAATGTTGAGCTTTAAGCCAACTGTTTCACTCTTCTCTTTCACTGTCATCAAGAGGCTCAGGGAAGTTCACAATTCTGCTAACTTTACCATTATGTAACAAGGATCCACTTTCCTCCAATTTCCAATAACATGTTCCTCATTTCCTTCTGCATCCTCATGGGAATTGCCCTTAAGGTCCGGTTTCTATTAACAGTCTGCTGACAACCATTTAGATGTCCTCTATGATGATTCTTCTGAGCCCTCACCAGCAGAGACTTCAGCATTTCTATTTCCACCAGCAGTCTAAGGCAATCTAGCCTCCTCAGAATTCTTCCAGCCTCTGCCCACTGCTCAATCCCAAACATATTTCAACATTTCTAAGTATTGGTTACAGTAACATCCAACTTTCAGATACCAAAGTCTTCTATCGCTGCTATAATATCTAAATACAAATTAAGTGGTTTAAGGACAACATATAGTAATTATTTTACAGTTCTATAGTCAGAAGTGAGGCAGGGTTTCAGAAGACAAGGCTAGGTTCCCTCTTGAATTTTTGTGGGAAATTTTGTTTTCTTGCCTTTTCCAACCTCTGGAAGCTGCCACATTCCTTGGCTTGTGGTTCCTTCCCTTCCTTCATCTTTAAAGCAGGGAATGACAGGTTGAGTCTTTCTCATGTTAACCTCTCTGACCCTCCTTCATCATCACATCCCTCTCTGACCATAATCAGGAAAAGGTCTCTGCTCTTAAGAGCTCATCTAGATAATACAAGAAAATATCTCAGTCTCAGGGTCTGTAACCTTAATCACATTTACAAAGCTCCTTTTTACATGTAAGATAATAGTCACAGATTCCAGAGATTAGGACAGAAATATTTTGGAGAGGCCATTACTTGGCCTACTGCAGAAAGATACTTCTGTCCTGTTTAAGTCACTATTATTTTGTCCTTTGCAATAGCAACCAAATTGGTGTCCTAAGAAATATATCCTCCTGTCCAGTTTCAAGGTTTTGAGTGTTTAAATTGCCTGCCTTTTTCAAGTGCTGTTTGTAAAGCAGGACGAGGTGACAGTCCACTGAGAGAGAGAAAATAAACAGCATTATATGTAATCTAAATATACCATACTATCTGTAAGAGTTATCTGTGATCATATATATAATTATGATTGTTGTAAACTGAACCATATTTTAAATACATTAGAAAATTTACTATGGATAATCATTTATAAAGTGAAACAACACTTTCTAAAGTGAACAAGTATGACCTAATTTACATTTTTAATCCAAATTTTTATACATTTTGTTTGACTGAAGTAGGACATACCTATGTATAAGATATGAACATGTTATATACCTACTGTTTATTTTTGGATGTCTAAGGAAATGGTAACCCACTCCAGTATTCTTGCCTGGAGAATCCCATGGACAGAGAAGCCTGGTAAGCTATAGTCCATGGGGTCGCAAAGAGTCGGACATGACTGAGCGACTTCACTCTCACACTCATAAAGAAATAGACTTTGTGCTAGGTGCTTTAAAGGACTCAAAAGATTTTTAATAGAACATTATGTGTATTTTATTATTGAGACTATTTAGCTCATTAGAAAAGACAATAGAAACAAGTGAGAAATGGTAACCCACTCCAGTATTCTTGCCTGGAGAATCCCATGGACAGAGAAGCCTGGTAAGCTATAGTCCATGGGGTCGCAAAGAGTCGGACATGACTGAGCGACTTCACTCTCACACTCATAAAGAAATAGACTTTGTGCTAGGTGCTTTAAAGGACTCAAAAGATTTTTAATAGAACATTATGTGTATTTTATTATTGAGACTATTTAGCTCATTAGAAAAGACAATAGAAACAAGTGGATGGATGAAACCCACAAAATGCAAGTTATACAAGATTTAAGTTAAGCTTAGTGGAGATGTTAAACAGAGACAATGAGTAACAAGAAGTTTGTGAGGATTAGGCAGAATTTTACAGTTATGTGTATCCAAGGGCTCACGCTGTCAGAAGGAACTTTTTACCCTTAGACGACATCTCAGTAAATTTCCTCTTTCAGTGAGGAAATCTGTTCAGCTACAAGCAGGAATTCAGGAGTCAAGCTTGACTATTTCATCTCTCTCTTTCTTGACATCCAGTCCATCGCAAAGTCCTGTAGATATAACTTCAAAATAGTTCCTGATTTCATGCACTTCGCTCCATTTTTCCCATTATGGCCCCAGTCCAAACTAACGTCCCCTCTTGTCCAAATTTCAGCAACTGCCACCTAATGGGTTTCTCTCAGTTCACAGATTGCAGGATTATTGCTTCAGAACACAAATATCATCTTGACCTACCTCTGCGAAAAGCCCTTCACTGGCTCCCACAATCTTTTTTAAAGTTTCAAAAGTCTCTGTGCAAAACAGTCCCTGCCTCCCACTCCACTCTTAGCTTCTCCATGTTCCTGCCGTCCCCCTTTCTGCTGCTAAGTCGCTTCAGTCATGTCCGACTCTGTGCACTCAATATTCTTATTTCCCTTTATTTGCCCGAATATGCCAAGTTCTTTCCTTCCTCAGTCCCTGGGACTGAAACACACCATTCCTACCTCTTCCAAGTTCAGTCTTATTTATCCTTAAGACCTCAGCTCAGACATCATTTGCTCAAGGAAGCCTTTAACCCCCAAGTCTACACTAGAGCCCTGATGTTTACCCAGACTTCTCTGAGCTCTTCCTTCCCAGGGATTACCACAAGTCCAAAAAATATTTACTAAAGATTTACTGAACATTCTAGGCACTGTGGACACGGTAGCAACGCAGCAAAGTTACTGCGCTCATACATATGCATTCCACTATATTAAGTTAGGTGGTTAGCTGGATAATGTCCATCTCTGCCCCAGTCTATGCAGGCAGGCACCTTACTGACTTATTCACTGATATATCCCCAGTGGTTTACACTGGCCCATACATGGAGAAAGTACTTGATGAATATTTGTTAAACAAATAGATACACCCTCACAGCCATCATTCCCTACAGATCGTATTTTACCACTAAAATCTGATTTCTGTACAAGATTCACACTTCCTCTAGCTCCCATGGGCTAACGGTAATTTTAAGTGTTGCTTCAGCAGTGCTGACCCTTCTGAACAATAGCTTTCATTTATATAGTAGCTTGCAAAGTGTTTTTTTAAGTATTATCTTTATGACAGTCAGGTGAGGAGAGCAAAAGTAGTCTCATTTTTCAGATGTTAAAACTAAAAATCAGAAATCAGAAATCTCCTGAAGGGCACACATTAGTAAGTGACAAGGCCAGGGCCAAATCTTAGCTTTTTTGCTTTCTTTCTTTTTTAAAAAACTATTATAAACTCCCCCATCCCCTTTCCCAAAGTTAAAATCTTACTCAGCTGATAAGAGATCAGAATAGAGGAAACTAAACTCTTGAGAATTTAACAAATTTCTCATTTTTTCTTTTGGGAAATGAGGGGAGGGGGGAAGATGAACTATAAAAACAACTGGAAAACAGGTTTAAAATGGCAATAAGTACATATCCATCAATACTTTAAATATCAATGGAGTAAATGTTCTGATCAAAAGACACAGAATGACAGATTGGCTAGAAAAACAAGACTCTACAACATAATGCTATAAAAGACTAATTTCAGGGTGAAAAACCTACAGAGACTAAAAGTGAGGGGTAGAAAAAGATGTTAAGTGGAAATGGCAAAAAGTGAGAGTAGCAATACTTATATCAAATAAAAGAGACTTCATACAAAGACTGTAACAAAAGACAAAGAAGGACATTATGTAATGATAAAGAGGTCAATACAAGAAGAGAATATTATACTCATTAACACATATGCACCCAATATAGGATCACCAAAATATATAAAACAAATACAGAGATAAAGGGGAAAACTCACAGGAATAAGAAAAAAAATAGGAGACATTAACACCCCATTGACATCAATGGACGAATTGTCCAGGTGGAAATCAGTAAGACAGAAGAGGTGCTGAATGGCACAGTAGACCATTTGGACTTGAGGCTTTGCTCTATGCTCCCAATGCAGGGGGTGCAGGTCAGGGAAATTAAGATTCCACATGCTGCACAGCCGAGAAAAAAAAAAAATAGACCACTGGGACTTAATTGTAATTTACAGGACCCTACAACCAAAAAAAGTCAGAATACACACTCTTTTCAAATGTGCATATGACATTCTCTAGGATAGATGAGATACTAGGTCACAAAACAAACTTCAGTTTAAGAGAATAAAAATTGTATCAAGCATGTTTTCTGACTGCAGTGGTATGAAATTGGAAGACAACCACAGAAAGAAAAATGGAAAAAGAATGAATAAGGGGAGACTAGACAATATGCTATTAAAAAGTCAATGAGTCAATGATAAAATCAAAGAAGAAATCAGAAAATACCTGAGACAAACAAAAATAGAAACACAGCTTTATCAAAATCTGTCGTAAGCAGCAAAAGTAGTTCTAAAAGAGAAATTCAGAGTAATACAAGCCTTCCTCAAGAAACAAAAATCTCAAATAGTCTAACTTACCACCTAAAAGAATTGTAAAAAGAACAAACAAAACTCAAAGTCAGCATGAGAAGGAAAATAGTGAACATCAGGGAGAAAATAAGTAAAATAGAGATTAAAAAAAAAAAAA
>SJYC01027285.1:0-30768 GCA_006408675.1 Madoqua kirkii
TACATAAAAAGGATCATATACCACAATGCAGTGGGATTCATCCAGGGTTGCAAAGATGGTTCAACATATGCAAATCAATCCACCTGATACACTGCATTAATAAACCAAGAGACAGAAGCCACATGATCATTTTAATAGGTTCAGAAAAAGTACTTGAAAAAAATTCAACATCCATTCATGATAAAAACTCTCACCAAAGTGGCTATAGAGAGAAAATATCTCAACATACTAAAAGCTATTGACAGCAGACCCACAGCCAGCATAATACCAACAGTGAAAAGCCAAAAACCTTCCCACTAAGTTTAGGAACAAGACAGGAATTCCCGCTCTCACCACTTCTATGCAATATAGTACTGGAAGTCTTAGCCACAGCAATCAGACAAGAAAAGGAAACAAAAGACATCCAAATTAGAAGCAAAGAGGCAAAACTGTCCCTATTTGCATATAACATAATACTCTACATAGAGAACCCTAAAGTCTTCATACAAAAACTATTAGCATTAATAAATGAATTCAGGAAGGCAACAGGATATAAGATTTAATATACAGAAATCTGTTGTATTTCTTTACACTAACAATGTAAATATCAGAAAGAGAAAGTTAAAAAACAATCTCATTTTAAAATAGTATCAAAAGAATAGTAAAATACTTAGCTATAAACTTAACCAAGAAGCAAAGACCTATAAACTTAAAACTATAAAGCAATGATAAAGGAAACTGAAGAGATGATTCAAAGAAATAGAAAGATATCCCACACTCTTGGATTGGAAGAATTAATATTGCTAAAATGGCCATACCACTCAAAGTAATCTACAGATTTAATGCAATCAAAATACTTATGACATTTTTTTCACATGACTAGACAAATAATCCTTAAATTTATATGGAATGACAAAAGTCCCAGAGTTGTCAAAGGAATCCTAAGAAAAATGAACAAAGCTGGAGGCATAACCCTTCTAGACTGTGTACAAAACTGCAAAGCTACCATAATCAAAACAGCATGGTACTGGCACAGAAGGAAGATACATGGATATATGACGATACATGGATCCACAGAACAGAATAAGAGTCCAGAAATAAATCCATGTATCTACAATCAATTAATCTATAACAAAGGAGGCAAGAACATACAATGGAGAAAAGCAATCTCTTCAACAAGTGGTGCTGGGAAAAGTGGATATCTGTATATAAATCAATGAAGTTAGAACAGTTTACACCATAGACAAAAGTAAACTCAAAATAGCTTAAAGACCTAAATATATGACATGACATCATAAAACTCCTAGAATGGAATATAGGAAAAATATTCTCTGACACAATTCATAGCAATATTTTCTTTTTAGATCAGTCTTCCAAGGCAAAAGAAATAAAAGCAAAAATGGAAACTAATCAAATTTAAAAGCTTTTTCCTAGCAAGGGAAGCCATAAGCAAAATGAAGACAAGCTACAGAATGGGAGAAAATATTTGCAAATAATGTGACTGACAAGAGGTTAATATCCAAAATACACAAACAGCTCATATCACACTATATTGAAAAAACAAATAACCGAATCAAAAAATGGACAGATGACTTAGATAGATATTTCTTCAAAGAAGACAAACATTTAGCCAACAGGCATGTGAAAAGATGCTAATTAGTAGAGAAATGCAAATCAAAACCACAATGAAGTATCATCTCACACTGGTCAGAATGGCTATCATTTAGAAGTTCACAAATAACAAATACTGGAGAGGATGTGGAGAAAAGGGAACACTGTTGGTAGAAATGTAAATTAGTGAAGCCACTATGTGAAACAGTACTGAGGTTTCTTAAAAGCTAAAAATAGAGCTACCATATGATTCATCAATCCCATGCAGATATATACCCAGAAAAAAAAAAAAACTAATTCTAAAAGGACTTTCCTGGTGACTCAGTAGTGAAGAATCCACCTGCCAAGCAGGAGATGTGGGTTCTATCCCTGGGTCAGGAAGATCCCCTGGAGAAGGAAATGGCAACCCACTTCAGTATTTTGCCTGGGGAAGCCCAAGGACAGAGAAGCCTGGCAGGCTACAGACCACAGGGTCACAAAAGACTTGGCAATTAACCAACAACAACAGCAAAATTCTAAAAGACACACGCATCTCAATGCTCGTAGCATCCCTGTTTATGACAGCCAAGACATGGAAACAACCTAAGTGCCCATTAAGACAAATGGCTTAAGAAGATATGATACACACACACCCACACACCCACACACACACACAATAGAATATTACTTGGCCTCAAAAAATAATGAAATACTGCACTTGCAGCAACACAGATCAACCTAGAAAATATTACATTTAGTGAAATAAGTCAGAGAAAGATGAGTGCTATATGATATCACTTAAATGTGGAATCCAAGAAAATAATACAAGTGAATTTATATACAAGATAGAAACAGACTCACAGACACAGAAAAACTTAATGGTTACCAAAGGGGAAATGGAAGTGGGGATAAATGAGCAGTACAGGATTAACAAGTACAAATGTTTATATATAAAACAAATAAGCAACAAGGATTTACTGTATAGCACAGGAAATTACATTCAATATTTTATAATAATCTATAATGGGAAATAGTCCAAAATATCTTTCTTCTGCATCACTTTACTGTGTATCTGAAACTAACACAATACTCTAAATAAACTGTACTTCAATTTTAAAAACAGAGGAAGGAGTAAAATCCCAGAATTAACATCAGAGTAAAGCTGCAGCTAAGGTTAGAGTCATCTGGGGGGCTCTGAGACCAAAGTGGGCAGAAATAGCGAGCAGCAATGTGAGGGAGAGCAGAAATCAACATGACCTGTCACTGCAACAGCTGGCTACGCCTTTACATTTTGAGAACGACTGTCAGCTGAAGGATTATTCCTTGGGTAAAAAACCAAGGTACTACTAAAGAGAGGGAATGAATGACTTTTCAGGGAGGACCAAGATGACAGACAATTGCAATGGCCTCTCTCCTTTTGCCTGAACCACGTGCATTCCCTCCTTTCAAAACCCCAGTTTTGCTTTGGGGAACCACTCATCCTGCACTGCTCACAGTCTGCTCAGTCAAGAAACTGCAGACCCAAGATTCACCTCTTTGGACTTCCTTGGTGGTGCAGTGGATAAGAAGCCACCTGACAATGCAGGGGACATCCCTCTCTGGTCTGGGAAGATTCCACATGCCGTGAGTGTCTGCATGTGTGCGTGCACGCACACACGCATGCACATGCACACACAGCCATATCAAACTTTTCCATCCTCCTGCCCTCCTTCCTCCCTCTTCAGTGACCCATTGGCTGTTCACTAGCATATTGTTCAGCCGTTTTTGTGTTTTTGCAGTTTTTTCTTGTAGTTGACTTGTAGTCTCATACCATTATGATCAAAAAAGATGCTTGATATTTCAATCTTCTTAAATTTATTGAGACTTGCTTTGTGACCTCGCATATGACCTATTCTGGAGAATGTTCTGTGTGCACTTGGAAAGAAAGTATATTCTTCTGCTTTTTTCTTTTCATTTTTTGGCTGCACTGCATGGCTTGCAGGATCTTAGTTCCCTGACAGTGATCAAACCTGCATCTTTCACAGTGAAAGTATGGAGTCCTAACCATTGGACCCCAGGGAATTCCCTATTCTTCTGTTTTTAGATAGAATGCTCTCTATGTGTAAAAATAAGGCCAATATTTTCATGTTGATTTTCCGCTTGGATGATCTGTCCATTGAGATAAGTGGAGTGTTGTAAATCCCTTGGTATTATTGTGTTACTATCAGTTCTTCCCTTTATGTTTGTTAATTCCTCCCACAGGTATTTAGATAATCCTATGTTGTGTGAATATATATTAATAGTTGTTATATCTTCTTGTTGAATTGATCCTTTGATCACAATGTGATGTTCTTCCTTGTCTCTTGTGACAGTCCTTGATTGAAAGTCTATTTTTTCTGTTATCAGTATTACTATCTCAGCTTTCTTTTTATTTCTGCTTGGATGGATATGTTTTTCTGTCCCTATACTTTAGTCAGGGGCTTCCCTGGTGGCACAGTTGGTAAAAAAAATCTGCCTGTAGCATGGGAGACCAGGGTTCAATCCCTGGGTTGGGAAGATCCCCTGGAGAAGGAAATGGCACCCCACTCCAGTATCCTTGCTTGGAAAATGCCATGGATGGAAGAGCCTGGCAGACCACAGTCCATGGAGTAGCAAAGAGTTGGACATGACTGAGCGACTGCATTTTCACTTTTCAATTTCACTTTCATACTTTAGTCTGTGTGTCTTCAGATATGAAGCAGTCACTATATTATTTCACTTGGAGCATTTAGTCCATTTACATTTAAAGTAATTGTTGGTGGGTATGTATTTATTGCCATTTTGTTCATTATTTTCTGATTGTTTTTGTAGTTCCTTTTTATTCCTATCTTCTTTTGCTCTCTTCTGTTGTGACTTGATGACTATCTTTAATATTGTTTGAATTCCTTTCTCTTTTGCATGTGTGTATCTATCATAGGTTTTTGTTTTGTGGAAATGTTCATGTGTGTGGGTATCAAGTTATTTTAAGTTGCTGCTCTCTTAAGTTTCAATGTGTTCTACTATTCTCCCTGCACTCACATTTATTTTTTGACATCATGTTTTACATTTTGTGTGTGTGTATCCCTTAACTATTTATCATGATATAGATGGTTTTACTACTTTTAACTTTCCTATTAGATTTGTAAGTGGTTGATCTACCACCTTTACTGTAAGTTTGCCTTTACCAGGATACTTATCCCTTTGCAATTTTCATATTTCTAGTTGTGGTCTTTTCTTTCCTGTTTACATAAGCCCCATTAACCTCTCTTGTAAAGCTGGTTTGGTAGTGCTGAATGATTTCAGCTTTTGCTTATCTGTATAACTGTATCTCTTTCAAACATAAATTGAAAGATACTTGCTGGATTGAGTATTCTTGGTAGTGGGTTTTGTTCTTTCATTACTTTGAATGTATTGTGCCACTCCCTTCTGGCCTGCAAAATTTCTGCTGAAAAGTCAGCTGATTGTCTTAAGTTTAAGTTGGCTTAAAGCTCAACATTCAGAAAATGAAGATCATGGCATCCGGTCCCATCACTTCATGGGAAATAGATGGGGAAACAGTGGAAAGAGTGTCAGACTTTATTTTGGGGGGCTCCAAAATCACTGCAGATGGTGACTGCAGCCATGAAATTAAAAGACGCTTACTCCTTGGGAGAAAAGTTATGGCCAACCTAGATAGTATATTCAAAAGCAGAGACATTACTTTGCCGACTAAGGTCCGTCTAGTCAAGGCTATGGTTTTTCCTGTGGTTATGTATGGATGTGAGAGTTGGACTGTGAAGAAAGCTGAGTGCCAAAGAATTGATGCTTTTGAGCTGTGGTGTTGGAGAAGACTCTTGAGAGTCCCTTGGAATGCAAGGAGATCCAACCAGTCCATTCTGAAGGAGATCAGCCCTGGAATTTCTTTGGAAGGAATGATGCTAAAGCTGAAACTCCAGTACTTTGGCTACCTCATGCGAAGAGTTGACTCACTGGAAAAGACTCTGATGCTGGGAGGGATTGGGGGCAGGAGGAGAAGGGGACGAGAGAGGATGAGATGGCTGGATGGCATCACGGACTTGATGGACATGAGTCTGAGTGAACTCCGAGAGATGGTGATGGACAGGGAGACCTGGCGTGCTGCAATTCATGGGGTCGCAAAGAGTCGGACACACCTGAGAGACTGAACTGAACTGAACTGAACTGTCTTATGGACGTTCCCTTGTACATAATAGTTGCTTTTCCCTTGCTGCTCTTGATAGAGTCTTTAATTTTTGACATTTCGGTTATAATATGTCTTGGTATGGACTCCTTTGGGCTTCCCAGATGGCTCTAGTGGTAAAGAACCCACCTACCAATGCAGGAGATGTGAGAGACTCAGCTTGATCCCTGGGTCAGGAAGATCCCCTGGAGGAGGACATAGCAACCCACTCCAGTATTCCTGCCTGGAGAATTCCATGGACAGAGGAGCCTGGTGGGCCACAGTCCATAGGGTTGCAAAGAGTTGGACACGACTGAAGCAACTGACATAGACACACACAGACTTCTTTGGGGTTCATTTTTGGGGGACTTTTTGTGCTTCCTGAATCTAGATATCTTTTCATTCCCAAGGTTAGGAAAGTTGTCAGCTAATTATTTCTTCAAATAAGTTGTCTGTCCTTTCTTCTCTCTCTTTTCCTTCCAAAACCCTATAATGTGGATGTTAGTATGCTTGATGTTGTCTCAGAGGTCTCTTAAACCATCCTCACTTTATTTTTAATTCTTTCTTTTTTCTGATCAATGAGTGTGATTTCCACTACTCTGTCTTTCAGTTTACATATATCAATTAATACACTGTTAATTCCTTCTAGTATATGTTTTAATTTCAGTTTTTGTACTCTTCAACTCTGCTTGGTTCTTCTTTGTATTTCCTAACTCTTTGTTAAACTTATCACTATGTTTATCCATTCTTCTCCCGAGTTTTTGAGCATCTTTTTGATCATTACCTTGAATTCTTTATTTCTAGCAAAGACTGTCCCAGTCTGCTAGTTCTAATACTAGGGCCTTGTCTTATTCTTTCTTTGGAATATATTCTTCTGTCTCCTCATTTTGCCTCTGTGTCACCTCACTTCTGAATTTTCTGATTTGTGTTTTTCTTTCACATCTGGTATTATCTTACTAATCTGATTTAGCTCATTTTGAAATAGAAGAGTACTGTACCCTTTTCATTTGTAGATGAGTGAGTATTCCTGGCATGCATCCATTGTAGGGATATTCTGCTTCTTACTTTTTTTTGTTATAAGTTTTAAGAGATTTGGCTTCGATAATTTTCTGTTCTTTTTTCAATATTTGTGTATTTATTTGGCTGTGCCAGGTCTTAGCTGCAGCATGCAGGATCTTCAGCTGTGGCATGCAAACTCTTAGTTGCAACATGTATGGTCTAGTTCCGTGACCAGAGATTAAACCTGGGCCCCCTGCACTGGGAGCACAGAGTCTTAGCCACTGGACCACCAGGGAAGTCCCTTCTGGTCTTTATTTTTATGTGAAGCTTATTGTCCTGGACTTTCACAAAGAAAAATTAGCATGGCTTTTCTAACATCACAGAGTTTCCGTTCTGTGTTTCATCAGCAATTGTTGTTTTGTTATTAATGCTGGTGACGGTGGGGTTCTTTTTCTTTTTTTTTTTTAGAAAGTGAGGATGTTTCAAAAATGAAATGCCTTATTTATAAGATTTTGGTCTCTTCTCTCATATTTTCCTGATCCTTCTCTTTCCTTCCTCTCTATATTCCCTATCACAATAAACTGCTGGAAAGGAGCTCTGGCTGGTCCAACTGCTTCAGATCTTACCAAGACCCTTCGCATCCATCCAGTGCATGCTACATGCTAAGTTGCTTCAATCATGTCTGACTCTTTGCAGCTCCATGGACTACTGTAGCCCACCAGGCTCCTCTGTCCATGGGATTCTCCAGGCAAGAACACTGGAGTGTGTTGCCATTCCCTGCTCCAGGGGATCTTCCAAACCCAGGGATCAAACCTATATCTCTTATATCTCCTGCATTGGCAGGTGGGCTCTTTACCACTAGCAACACCTGGGAAGCCCAGTAAGGATGGTAAAAGTCTTCTCACATTTGGTTCTTTTCTCAAATTGGCTTTCCATGCTTGTCAGTGAATATCTATTGGATTTCTCCTGGTCCAGGCCTGTAAGATGGCCAGTTGCATCTCTGTCCTTTATCCTGTGCAGATACTGATACAATCCAGTTTCTGAGATTTTTAGTGGTTTGTCCTCACCTGTGTGTGTTTGCAGGGTTCTGGAGTTTCCTTATAACCTAGCTGTGTTGTAAACATTGCCCATAGGTTAGGTTACTTTATTATCCAGCAGTTCTGTCTGCTTTTACGTGAGGATGAAAACTGATTTCACAGCCACTGTCCTTGCCACTGCCCTGTTCTCCAAGGCCCCAGATTAAGAATCATTTATGTTTATGTATCAAAGAATGTACCAAAGGAGTTTAATTACATTTATAGAACATAGCATAATGATGAGAGATAATAGTATACCTAATGCAGCTGAGAAGGGGCGAAGAAGGAGGGATGGAAGGAAGTGCCTTGAGCACTAATTTCCTCATCTTACTCAGGGAGGGAACTAAGAGATACCTTCTGAAATGGATGGATAAAATAACAGTACACCTTAATCACCCAGAGGATTCTCCAAAGAGCTGTTGGAAAAAATAAGAAAATTCAGTAAAGTGGTTAATTGTGAAATTAACTGGTAGAAATCAATAGCTCTGCAACATAATTAACATCTCAAGTGCTTGCCATGTGGCAGGCACTTTTCAAAGAACTCTTCAAAAATAAATTGCTTAATCTTCTAAACAATTCCTTCAGGCAGGCACTCTTATTATTATCCACATTCTATGGAAAAGGAAACTGTGGCAGATAGAGAGATCCAATAACTTGCATTATTCACAAAGCTAAAGATCAGATTTAAATCAGGCAGTAAGGCACAAAAGCGTATGCTTTGGCTTCTTTGCTATTAAACCCTCACCAATTCAAGAATATAACAAAGGAACATCTTTGTGTTAATCAAAGCACATAATAGACAATATGTTTGGGAATCATATAGGAAATGTGCAGACCTACATGGAAAACTTTAAGTTTCTGTGAAGATACGCAAAATAATATTCAAATAAATAGGATTATTATACTTTAACATTAAACAAGGAAAGACAAGAGTAATAAAATATCAACTCAGTTATCTCTAAACTTATATTTAAATTATCTCAGAATTGCTCAATTATCTCAAAATTTAATCTGACTTCAACTTCTAAAAAACTGGTAAGATTATAGGGGGGACTAGACAAATTGATTCTAGGGGAAAAAGCATGAGTTTCATATGGAATATAAACATGTGAGATAGGCCATGGAAAAACATTTTAAAAAGAATAACTGCTGTGGAATGGGAAGGATTGCTCTATCATATATTTTTTAAATAACAGAAATAGAAAGCTACAGTAATTGATAGTTTGGATCAACACAAGAACAAAGAGACATACCAATGCAAAAGAAATCCAAATAAATATAGAATTTTTACATATGACAAAGGGACCATTGCAAAGCAATAGAGGAAGGTAGATTATTTAGTGAATTTGGGAACACTGGCAAATCATTTGGAGGAAAACAAAGCTGGAAGCTTTCTCGTCCCTACACTAAAATAAATTCCAGGTATATCAAAGACTGAAAAATGGGGGAGATAGAAATGCTGATCAAAGGGGACAGACTCCAAATTGTAAGAGGAATAAGTTCTGCAGATCTTACAAACTGCTTGTTTACACACTATCTGTAACCATCCTTCTAAGTTTCATCCATTCTATTTGTTTTCTTTTCACCTATACCTAAATTAAATATTCTCAAATAATACAGCAAATATGCAATAAAGGTGGAAGAGTTTTCTTTTCATCTTGTACCCTTCTAGACTATTTGAAAAAAAAAGTTGTGAGCCTGAACAACTCCAAAAATACTAATAATTGAAAACAAAAGTCAAAATCTTATATACCAATATCCATGCATGATTGTTAAGATTTATCCATTATTAACAGTTTTACATTGAAGTATTAATTTATTTTCATAATTTTATATGGCTTTTTTGTGTCCTAAGACTTAGTAGCTAAGAATTCTTTTGTATAAATCACCCAGTGGATCATGAGAGGAAATACAATGCAATGACCTAGACCTCAGGCTTTGAGGCCAGAAGAATGTGGGTTTGAATCCTGACTTTTCGACCAAGACAAGATATTGGAACTCTGTTCCCAGTTTTCCCATCTGTAAAATGGAAATAATAAAATTTCTACTTCCTGGGGTCATTGTGAGAAGGGAATTAAATAATGCATGTAAAATGTTTAACACATTGCCTGGAACATTTTAAGTTGTCTGCTATTATCCTCATTTTATTGAGGGTAAAGCCACAACTTGCATTTCATGTTCCCACAAAAGGCCTACTATTCATTCTTGGTAAAATCTTAGTAACTTGAATCGACCATAACTTTCACAAAGAAGAAAAAAAATGGGAGGCAGGAGAGACTTAAGTAAGAACAGTCAATATTTTTAAAGAGAAGCAGTTAAGGAGAATAACACCAGCTAACATGAATCAGCCTCTTAAATCTGAAAAGTACCTATAGATTTCCTAACAATTAGTTCTTATGAAAAGTTATGTTTACTCCTTAGGAAGAGTCTGAGATTTTATTTAATTACCTTGACTTCAGTCCCAGGTCTTGGCAATATTCTTCTGGCATTCTCTACTCTATGAGGCTTCAGGACAGGCAAGTGAAAGCACAGCCCTCAAAGAGTTCTATTCTTCCCCAGTAGTAGCCTCTCCATTGTTAATTATTCAGAGGTTTTTAAAGGAAGAGATTGTTTAAGGGATAATTCTGCTTGACTTTGTAAAGAGCCTTGAGACAGTAGAGGCAGAGCGTGACTGGTATCAGGAGCCAGTTGAAGAAGAGTCAGCCCATGGCTGGAGAATCTTCCAGAAAGACTGACCTTTATATATGCCTCTGTAAACCCAGAAGTCGATGCATTGGGAAGGGGGCACATAGGGCTTGAATTCCAGAGAAAGTAAATTCTGATCCTAATTCTGGTACCCAGTGTCTGAGCATCTTCAGTCCATCTTCAATCAGTCATTCATTCATCCAGTACCTGTCGCTCACCACCTGCGCTAAATACTAGGAATATAGACACGTGTAAAAGCAGTTATCTCTAGATCAGATAGATATAATTATGAGATATAGATGGCAGCATTTCCAGATATTTAGTCAAACATTATTCCAGGTGTTTCTATGAGAGTTTTATGAATGAAAGTAATATTTAGATGGGTAGACTGTAACAATAGATTACAATTTTAATCACTAAAGTAGGGCAGATTGCCCTCTATACCATGAAAGGGCCTCATTCAATCAGTTGAAGGCAACTGAAAAAACAAAAGACCAAACTTCCCCTGAGTAAGAGAGGATTCTCCAGCAGACTGCCCTCAGACTTCCTCTGCAACATCAGCTCTTTCTGCTGGCCTTCAAACTGGAACATCAGCTTTCCCTGGGTCTCCACCCTGCCAGCCCACCTTACAGCCTGGAGTCATTAGTCCCCCTGACTGCACACATACAGATCCTACGGGCTCTGTTCTCTGGAAAACACTAAAACATCTTTCTGATAATGATAAGAAAGTATCCCAAGGTTGATGCTGACACCCACTGAGGGAAGGAGGGGGGACATTGGCATCCTTGGATACACACACTTTGCACAGCAGCCGTGAGTGCGTGCTTCTTGCCCAGGTCATTACTGAACAAAGGTCTTTTATCCTCATTACTTTTAACATTAGCATAGCATACGACAACAGATAGGTGAACTATGGGTTGGAAAACATCAATATATTTTGGCACTATCAGTCAAAAAGATGACCAGCATAAAACACAATGGGAACTGATTCAAAATGCCAGTGACAAACAGGAAAAGTTGAAAGATGACAGATGAAAGTTAATTATAAAGAAAAATCACATATCAGTGAGAAAAAAATGGATAACACAAAGTTCAAGTGGGCAATGGACATGAGCAGACAGCTCTGTAAGTGGAAAATAAAAGCACTGTTCAACTTCAGTAACAACCAAAGTAATGCAACCTTGCAACAACAAACACACCACTCTGTCTATTAAACAGACATAGTTCAGCCAGTGTGTGTGTAGGTAGGCATAAGGTAACACATCCTTTCCAGGCTCCGTATGGGAGGGTAAATGAGGTCAATGTTTCTGAAGAGTAAAGTTTGAAAAGTCTTTAAGATGTTTATATCCTGTGGCCCACCATACACACTTGTAGGCATTTATCCCAAGAAAACAGAAATACACGAAAATACATATGAACAAGAGTGTTCATTAAAATGTTATTTCTAATGGTATTTAAAATAACCTAAATGCCAACAATAAGGAATTCTTGCCTGGAGAATCTCAGGGATGGCGGAGCCTGGTGGGCTGCTGTCTATGGGGTCGCACAGAGTCGGACACCACTGAAGCGACTTAGCAGCAGTAGCAGCAGCAAATAAAGTTCATTAATACAATGAAGTAGGATGCAGCCATTTTTTAAAATATTTTTTTGCCCTGTCCTCATTCAGGGACTCCAATTACATGTATATCATCAAGAATTTCCAGATGTAAAAGCCGGATTTAGAAAAGGCAGAAGAACCAGAGATCAAATTGCCAACATCTGTTGGATCACAGAAAAAGCAAGGAAATTCCAGAAAAACATCTACTGCTTTATTGACTACACCAAAGACTTAGACTGTGTGGATCACAACAAACTGGAGAATTCTTAAAGAGATAAGCATATCAGACCATCCTATCGGTCTCCTTAGAAACCTGTATGCAGGTCAAGAAACAACAGTTAGAACTAGACATGGAAAAATGGACTGGTTAAAAATTGAGAAAGGAGTACATCAAGACTGAATCTTGTCACTCTGCTTATTTAACTTATATGCAGGGTACATCATGCAAAATGTCGGGCTGGATGAATCACAAGATTGCCAGGAGAAATATCAACTACTTTAGATATGCAGATGATACCACCCTTATGGCAGAAAGCAAAGAGGAACTAAAGAGCCTCTTGATGATGGTTAAAGAGAAGAGTGAAAAAGCTGGCTTAAAACTCAACATTCAAAAAACTAAGATTATGGCATTTTTGTCCCATCACTTCAAGGCAAATAGATGGGGAAACAGTAGGAACGGCAGCAGATTTTATTTTCTTGGGCTCCAAAAATCATTGCAGATGGTGACTGTGGCCATGAAATTAAAAGACACTTGCTCCTTGGAAGAAAAGCTATGACCAACCTAGACAGTGCATTAAAAAGCAGAGACATCACTTTGCTGACAAAGGTCCATATAGTCAAAGCTATGGTTTTTCCAGTAGTCATGTACAGATGTGAGAGTTGGACCATAAAGAAAGCTGAGAACCAAAGAACTGATGCTTTCAAACTGTGGAGCTGGAGAAGACTCTTGAGAGTCCCTTGGACAGCAAGGAGATAAGACTGGTCAATCCTAAAGGCAGTTAATCTTGACTATTCATTGGAAGGACTGATGCTGAAGCCAAAGCTCCAATACTTTGAGCACCTGATGTGAAGAGCCAGCTCACTGGAAAAGACCCTGAAGCTGGGAAAGACTGAAGGCAGGAGAAGGGACAACAGAGGGCAACATGGTTGGATAGCGTCACCAACTCAATGGACAAGAGTTTGAACAAACTCTGAGAGATGGTGAAGGACAGAGAGGCCTGGTGTGCTGCAGTCCATGGGTCGTAAAGAGTCAGACACAATTTAGCAACTGAACAACAATAGGCCATTTGAGTTATACTATAACTCAGTGAGTGCAGTCCCAGTGGCTCAGAGGTTAAAGCATCTGCCTGGAATGCAGGAGATCTGGGTTTGATCCCTGGGTCAGGAAGATCCCCTGGAGAAGGAAATGGCAACCCACTCCAGGACTCTTGCCTGGAGAATCCCATGGAGGGAGGAGCCTGGTAGGCTACTAGTCCATGGGGTCGCAAAGAGTCGGACACGACTGAGCAACTTCACTTTCACTTTCATGACTCAGTTTTGTTTTGTTTCATTTTTTTTCTCTCTGTTTCCTGAAGGCATTCATGCCCTTGCATTTCTAGCCTGCCTGGCACTTGGAAGAAGAGGGCCTTGACAGCAAAGCAAGTCCTTGTGTAAAGAGACTCCGTATTGGCATTTGGAAGTAGGCCTGGCGTTCGTGGAGATGGTGAAGACCAAGGAGATGCAGCCAGAGGACTATCAGCTGCTCTGTCTCAGCCCAGCCCTTCCGCAGGTCCAGGTCCCACCGCAGCTGTGAGCCAACTTCACCATCGGTTGAGAGTCCAAGTGTGTCTCCATACCCAGGGAGAGCATTATGGCACAAGTAGGGGCAGGGGCAGGAAGGAATGTATCCACAAACCAGGAAAAAAGGAAAGAGGAGACATCATCCTAGGCGGAGGCTCTGCTGTGGGGAAGGTTGTACAGATAGCCCTCACTGTTTCCCACTCTTACTGGATGGCCATCTGTCATCTTTGCCACCATCCATCCTGCAGGGGGCGCTCCGCAGAAAGAGAGAAGCAGTGGAACTTCCCTCAGCAAAGCCGAGGGGTCCCCAGGGGAGGTGAGCCTGCTGTCTGCCAACCCAGCCCCTCGGCGAGCAAGAGACAATCACACGCAACAGGGCTTCTGTCTGACCAGTTCCGCTTTATTGCCTGCAAACTCCCAGCTTATATAGGCAAGCAGGGGGGGTTTCAGGAGGGACTTTCCATAGTTGCACCAATGACATTAAAGGTCAAATCGTCATGTGCCTTCATTATAACAGGAGTCTATGGAGATCACATGCTATTTACGTGCACGGAAATCAAGAGAGCCAATCAAAAAGCTTTGACAAACACCATACACCACGCCCCCATCTCTTCCAGGCGCCATCTACCTCTTTCTTTATTTAGGGCCCCACACATCCCAATATCGGCAGGTGGAGCTTGGCAGGTTACAGCCAAACTGGGCAGGCAAAGAGAACAGCTGGGGCCTGACTGAGCCTGTAAACAAGGAAGAAGAAGGCTAAAGGCAGGAGTCAGATGAGCAGGGTACACGCTGGCTGACAGGGGAGGGTGCCAGGCAGGCTACCATCCTTAGCTACAGTTCGGGCAACCAACGAGTCCAGACAGCAAAGCCCTGTATATCAAACACCAGCTCTGCACCAGCCACTGGGGAGTGGAGGCTGCTTCTTCAGTGCTTTCAACTGAAGCCCAGATCCCCCGGGGAGGAGAAATGGGAAGGAGGCAGGAATATCAGCGCCACAGTTGGTCCACAAACCATGAGTCAGACAAACACGCAGGACCAGGTGTGGGCCCTCCTTGTACCAGGCACTGCGAGTATGCCGTCAGCGACTGCCGCTGGGCCACATTAAAATGTCTTTCTAGGCAATACCGAAGAAATATTCACAGGCGCCAACCATGTTTCTGGCAATCTTTCCTCATAATCCTCTTGTCTTCCATTTGTAGGGATTTCAGAAGCTATCTCTAATTTATTCCTTCATCTTTGCCTTCCACCTCTCCTTCACACAAACCTCCATGCTGCACAAACCCACAGACACACCGATCCTCAACCAAAGGCTTCCGTTTCCTGCCTCCACAGCTTGACCTGCAAAGTTCCACTCCTAACCCAGGGCCCTCCTCCCCAGGGCAAGCTAAAGGGCAAGAACACACACACACACACACACACACACACACACACACCACTGTCAAAAACTATGAAGGGTCTGAGATTTGCCCCACTTGCAAGCTAACAACTGAGTCACTCTCCGTTTCATGGAAGCCAGCAGAAGCCACGAGACTCCTGGGTCAGAGACCAAGGGCTGACTACTCACAGGGCGGCAAGCAGACTGCACATCAGCACATTCGGCACCAGCTTCCAGAACTCCAGCCCCACAGTGCAGCATGAAGAGGACCCGTGAACCCTTGCTCTCACGGTGGTTTTCACTAAAGGAGAGGAATGTAGGGCTTAGGGAACCTGAATTTGTGTAATGACCAGTGAGCATGCCTGCTCCTTATTTTGAAAGAAGACATTGCTGTTATCTTCCAAGACTGACTGCGGTGCAGACATCTTAAAAAACATAATAGAGAACAAAGAGCAGTCAGTTTACTCACAAGACAAGCAGAAACACAAGAGTCATGTGGAGAGTTGTCCCCCAACAGCCACCAGAAGATAAAAATAGACTTTGGAACAAGACTTCTGTTCAAATTCTAGATTCCCTTCTTACCAGTTGGGTGACTTTGGACATGTTTCTTAATTTCTCTGAAATAATTTTCTCATCTATAAAATAGAAAAAGTTGTGTGTGTGTGTGTGTGTGTGTGCACGTGCGCACCGAATATACATGCACTCAGTCATGTCCGACTCTTGTGACCCCATGGACTGTAACTGCCCGGATCCTCTGTCCATGGAATTTTCCAGGCGAGAATACTGGAGCGGTTGCTATCCTCCAGGGCATCTCCCTGACCCAGGGATTGAACTTGCATCTCTTGTGTCTCCTGCATTGGCAGGTGAATTCTCTACCACTGCACCACCTGGGAAGCCCTATTACTATAATTGTCCAAATTCCACTAAGTCTTTCAAGTCCAGCCCAGTAGATCCTTTTGCGGAAGCTCTCCCACCCCTCCCCTCATCACACCTTCTTCCTTCTCACAACCACAGGAAGTTCAGCTCCCCTACTCAAGTCACTGGCGTCTCCTCAGTTAGCTGTGTCCCAACCCAGGATGATGCTCACTCTGTCATTTAAGTCTTATCATTTCACTGAAGATATCTGTCTTATCTTCCCAATTGGAGTATTCCATTCTAGAAGGCAGGGATTCTCCCTTCTCCCTCTCAGTATGTCCGCAGCAGGCAGTGTTATACCTGGTATGACTCCACTGACAGGAAGCTTATCCAGCCCAAGGCAACTGAAAAATGTCACATCCCTGGGCAATTAGGCCCCTCTCAGCTACACAAAAGTGTGTCTCAGAAAAGAAAGACAGAGGCCTTTCTCAGTAGGATGGCGGGTGAAGCCAGTCCTATGACCTGAGAGCTGCCCGCCCAGCTCCAGCACCCCACCCCCAGCCCTCAGCCCTGGAGCCAGACCCCCTTCCGCATGACTCATCTCCAGCACTTACAGAGGGACCTGTCAGGAACCCTGAGGGAGTTGTTCCCTTGGCAAAAGGAGAGAAATCTTGGCCACGAGGAAGAGTTTGTTTGAAAAGAACCAGTTGATTCAAAGTCCAAACAAAGTTATTGCCTGGAAAGCCAACTTCCAGGCAATCTGTGGAATTAAAAAAAAAAAAAAAAAACTTCTGATTCAATGCCATGCCCCAGGGTGGCAAAACACACACAACTCCAACCTGTCTCTGAGCTGGCAAGCCAACAACATCTGTGGGCATTTCAGTGTTTAGTAACCTCCTGACAGCTGACTCGATCCAGAGGTGCACTACAGCCTTCTCCAGTCAGCAAAGAACAAACAGGCCTTCCCAGACGTGCCCACCCCCACCCCCACCTCCAGGGCCGGGCCTCTGAGTGGTTGCCCTCAGGCTCCAGCAGAATCTGGGGGCTGCATCCCAGGCCCTCACCCTGCCCACAACTCGCCAGGGGCACCTCTAGAAGAGCTGGCTCCCTGCAACCCTCTGATAAGTCTTCACTCCTCAGCTACCTGGAAATAGCCTTTCTTTTAAAAGTCAAGGAGCAGAAAAGCAGTAGTAATAGATGCTACAAGATGGATTGATGGGGGGGCAGGTGGCAGCCCCAGCCTGTGGTTTTCCCTTGAAGAGCTGCAGAGTTGGAGCATCCCATCTCCTGCCTTCCCCCTGAGGGTCAACGAGACGAGGGCCGCTGCAGACACGGCGCTGGTGGAGTGGGGGCAGGGAGGGAGGGCGCAGTGCCTGTCTCCCACACTCCCAAGGAGGAAAGACCTTAAACAAGGCCTCTTCCCTCGTTTGTGAAACCAGAGTGAGACCACAGACTGTCCCAGTGTCTCTGTGTTGCCTGTGGAAACAGAAGCAAAAGACGACAAAATCAGGCTTAGCACATGATGGTCATTCCCACATGAAGAAACTCACTGAGGCCCAGGGGGCCCTCGAGTCAGACCCGGGGTCCAGATCCAGCTCTGCCACTTATGAGCTGAATGACCTGGGTTGGGTCTGCTTACCTCAGCTTTGAAATTCCTCCTTATATGAAGTGACATTAACTGATGAGTGCTAGGTACAGAGCTTGGGGGATGGGATGGGCTCAGTGAGAAAGAGTGATTTGTGTTGGAGAAGGCTCTTGAGAGCCCCTTGGACTGCAAGGAGATCCAACCAGTCCATCCTAAAGGAAATCAGTCCCAGGTATTCACTGGAAGGACTGATACTGAAGCTGAAACTCCAATACTTTGGCCACCTCATGTGAAGAGTTGACTCACTGGAAACGACCCTGATGCTGGGAGGGATTGGGGGCAGGAAGAGAAGGGGACGACGGAGGATGAGACGGTTGGATGGCATCACCGACTCAATGGACTTGAGTTTGGGTGAACTCCAGAAGTTGGTGATGGACAGGGAGGCTTGGCGTGCTGCAGTTTATGGGGTCATAAAGAGTCCGACACGACTGAGCGACTGAACTGAACTGAGCTATCATCAGACGGCTACCAAGTTGGCTTCAGGGTTTAGAGTTTCCTTTCCCAGAAGATTACGTGAGAGGAATCGTCTCTGTTCATCAGCTGGGGCAGGGGCTGGTGGTTCACCACAAATTCCACCCCAGTCAAGGGCTGACCAAGCCCAGCCACCCTCTCGATCAAAGTAGGTAGGGTACATGGACCTACTGACATGGAAACTACAGTACGCCAGGCATGTCTTCCCAAAACATCAATTCCCTTGGATGGTATTAATTTAATATACTTTACATTATAGGGGCTGGTGGTTCACCACAAATTCCACCCCAGTCAAGGGCTGACCAAGCCCAGCCACCCTCTCGATCAAAGTAGGTAGGGTACATGGACCTACTGACATGGAAACTACAGTACGCCAGGCATGTCTTCCCAAAACATCAATTCCCTTGGATGGTATTAATTTAATATACTCTACATTAAAAATAAAGACTTGTTGTGAAAGACACATGGAGGAATGTAGCTGGGATGCTGATGTGAGAGAACTGGATCGAAGCCACCTGAGGTTCATGAGGTGACTGGTGCAGATGGGCCCCAGACAAACCTGCTCCTACCTCAGGACCACCGCTGAAGTTTCCCAATACCATCACCACCTCCCTTGGAGGTCAAGCACTGGCCCGTGACACAATTCTGGCCAGAATTCAGGGGAATCCTGCAGTGGGAAGCAGTGGTCAAATAGCTTCAGGGGAGAGGGTTTCCTTCCAAATAAATAGCGACCCATGGGAGAAAATGTCCTCTTCTTCATTCAGGTGATTCTCCACACTCAGAGCCTAAGGCAGCGGCAGCCATTTTCTCACCCCGGAAAGACAGGCTCACGAACGAGCCAGTGATCAAGGACTCTTAAGAGGGCAGATGGAGGAGAACAGGTCATGGGTAACTCCATCCTGCTCTAATAGCCAGCCCTGGAACCACCAATTCCAGACATCTTGTTCTATGAGATATTAAATGTACTTATCATATAAGCTTTGTCACAGTGGATCCTTCAATATTTGCAATTAGTAGGGTTGGTATGAAGGTGGCAGTGTTAGATCCATTCTCCATGTCCACCTCGAGGTTTGGGAGTCTTTCCTGGGTCTAGAAAACAGAAGAGCAACATGCAAGGTTAGCTTTAATGTTGATGGTTGCTGTTATTTATTGAGTTCTTATAACACTTCCCTGGTGACTCAGACAATAAATTGTCTGCCTGCAATGCAGGAAACCCAGGTTCAATTCCTGGGTCAGGAAGATCCCCTGGAGAAGGAAATGGCAACCCACTCCAGTACTCTTGTCTGGAAAATCCAGTGAACAGAGGAGCCTGGTAGGCTACAGTCCATAGCGTCGCAAAGAGTCAGACTTGACTGAGTGACTTCATGACTGAGCATCTTCACTCTCTAGGACATGCCAAATCTTGGGTTTCACCTTGTTTAATTCTCATAGCAATCTCATGAGGCCTATTGGTGGCATTAATTATCCTCAATAGTTTAAAGATGGGGAAGCTTAAGCACAGAGAGACCAAGATGGTTCACTCGGTTCATATGCAGCAGAGGTAGTCTTTGCACCCCTGTTGTGTAACATCAGAACTCATGCTTCACTGACAACTCTGCACTGCCCTGCAACTCCTCAGAGAATTACAAGAGCCCTGGAAGACAAAACAGATCCCCAAAAACAAAAGTAAGAAGTGTTCTGTTAAACATTTCCCAGGGGCTTACTCTTCAAGAGATTTCTATGCCCCTCTCTCTGCTCTAAGGGCTAGTGCCAACATTCCACAAACACAGTCAAATTTACTGGGTTTTACTGCTCTTGTAGCCAAGCCCCTGGAAAATCACCAGGGATTTCCCAAAGCTTAGAGAGAGTCCTAAAATCATATGTAAAATATTGTATGGCTTAAAGACATTTTCCCTGGATAAACTCAACTCTTTCAAAGACGTGTGATACAAAAAAGGTTAAGGATCTGTTTCCTCACAACCATGTTCATTGTAGCATTATTCAGAATAGCCAAAACATAAAGACAACTTGTATGTTCTTGGACAAATAAATGGATAAAGAAAATGCGATACAAGCTCTAAATGATATAATGGACCAGTAAGACCGAATTGATATCTATAGGACATTTCACCCCAAAACAATGAATTTCACCTTTTTCTTAAATGCACATGGAAACTTCTCCAGGATAGATCACATTCTGGGCCATAAATCTAGCCTTGATAAATTTAAAAAAATTGAAGTCATCTCAAACACCTTTTTTGGTCACAATGTGATAAGATAGATGACAACTATGGGAAAAAAAATTCGGAGAAGGCACTGTCACCCCACTTCAGTACTCTTGTCTGGAAAATCCCATGGATGGAGAAGCCTGGTAGGCTGTAGTCCCTGGGGTCACAAAGAGTCAGACATGACTGAGCAACTTCACTTTCAGTTTCTTATGGGGGAAAATAACTATTAAAAATACAAACATATGGAGGCTAAATAACACACTTCTGAATAACTAATAAATCAAAAAAGAAATCAAAATATGCACAGAAACAAATGCAAATGAAAACACAACATAGACAAAACACTAACATAAATCACAGTAGGATCCTCTATGACCCACCTCCCAGAGTAATGGAAATAAAAGCAAAAATAAACAAATGGGACCTAATTAAACTTAAAAGCTTTTGCACAACAAAGGAAACTATAAGCAAGGTGAAAAGACAGCCTTCAGAATGGGAGAAAATAATAGCAAACGAAGCAACTGACAAAGAATTACTCTCAAAAATATACAAGCAGCTCATGCAGCTCAATTTCAGAAAAATAAATGACCCAATCAAAAAATGGGCCAGAGAACTAAATAGACATTTCTCCAAAGACCTACATATGGCTAACAAACACATGAAAAGATGCTCAACATCACTCATTATCAGAGAAATGCAAATCAAAACCACAGTGAGGTACCATCACACACCTGTCTCTTATACACATCTTGATCGAACCTGCACTCCCTACATTGGAAGGCAAAGTCTTAACCACTGGACCACCAGGGAAGTCCCTATAATTGAATTCTTAAAAGGGAAGAAAGAAAACCCTTTCCCTTATATAAGCATCAATTGTATAAAATATTAATAAATAAAACTTACAGGTAGATGATCTTTAAAGTTCTTTTCACATCTAAGAGTCTACCCTGATACTAAACTCAAGCAGATTAAGTCAATAATCCCACATCAGTTCAGTTCAGTTCAGTCGCTCAGTCATATCTGACTCTTCGCAACCCCATGAATCGCAGCACGCCACGCCTCCCTATCCATACCATCTCCCAGAGTTCACTCAGACTCACGTTCATTGAGTCCGTGATGCCATCCAGTCATCTCATCCTCTGTTTGTGGAGAAAAGGGAACCCTCTTACACTGTTGGTGGGAATGCAAACTAGTACAGCCATTATGGAGAACAGTGTGGAGATTCCTTAAAAAACTGGAAATAGAACTGCCATATGAACCAGCAATCCCACTGCTGGGCAAACACATCAAGGAAACCAGAATTGAAAGAGACACATGTAGCCCAATGTTCATTGCACCACTGTTTATAACAGCCAGGAAGGACATGGAAGCAACCTAGATGTCCATCAGCAGACAAATGGATAAGAAAGCTGTGACATATACACAATGGAATATTACTCAGCCATTAAAAAGGATATATCTGAATCAATTCTAATGAGGTGGATGAAATGAGGCGGAGCCTATTATACAGAGTAAAGTAAGCCAGAAAGTAAAACACCAATACAGTATACTAATGCATATATATGAAATTTAGAAAGATGGTAATGATAACCCTATATGTGAGACAGCAAAAGAGACACAGATGTACATAGCAGTCTTTTGGACTCTGTGGGAGAGGGCAAGGGTGGGATGATTTGGGAGAATGGCATTGAAACATGTATATTATCCTACATGAAGCAGATCGCCAGTCCAGGTTTGATGCCTGAGACAGGGTGCTTGGGGCTGGTGCACTAGGATGAGCCAGAGGGATGGGATGGGAAAGGAGGTGGGAGGGGGGTTCTGGATGGGGAACACATGTACACCTGTGGCAGATTCATGTCAGTGTATGGCAAAACCACTACAATATTGTAAAGTAATAGCCTCCAATTAAAATAAATAAATTTTAAAAATAAAATTTTAGCATAGACATATAAACATAAATTCAAAACCATCAGCAATATGATAAACTGAAATGCGTTGTAAAATTTCTTCCATTATTCAAATAAAATATTAAATTTTCTTTAAAAAAGATTGCCTGGAGAAATATGAATAACCTCAGATATGCAGATAATAATAATATGGCAGAAAGCAGAGGAATTAAAGAGCCTCTTGGTGAAGGTGAAAGAGGAGAATGAAAAAGCTGGCTTGAAACTCAACATTCAAAAAATGAAGATCATTGCATCTGCTCCCATCACTTCACAGCAAACAGAAGGGGAAAAAAGAGGAAACAGTGAGAGATTTTATTTTCTTGTGCTCCAAAATCACTGTGAACAGTGACTGGAGCCATGAAATTAAAAGAAACTTGCTCCCTGGAAGGAAAGCTATGACAAACCTAGACAACATATTAAAAAGCAGAGATATAACTTTGCTGACAACAGTCTTTATAGTCAAAGCCATGGTTTTTCCAGTAGTCATGTATGGATGTGAGAGTTGCACCATAATGGTGGCTGAATGAAAAATAATTGATGCTTTCAAACTGTGGTGCTAAAGAGGACTCTTGAGAGTCCTTGGACAGCAAAGAGATCAAACCAGATAATCCTAAAGCAAACCAACCCTGAGTACTCACTGGAAGGACTGAAGATCCAATACTTTGGCCACTTGATGTGAAGCACAGACTCATTAGAAAAGACCCTGATGCTGGGAAAGGCTGAGGGCAGGAGGAGAAGTGGGCAACAGAGGATGAGATGGTTGGATGGCATCATGACTCAATGGACATGAGTTTGAGAAAACTCTGGGAGATAGTAAAGGACAGGGAAATCTGGCGTGCTTCATTCCACAGGGTCACAAAGAGTAGGACACAACTGAGCTACTGAACAACAATGACAATTTTGTTATAGAAGTTTACTAATGTAATACAGATTTTGGTACCCAGGAAGTAGGGTGCTGATGTAACAAATGCCTAAAAATGTGAGAATAGCTTTGAAATTAGATCAGAGTAAGATGGACTCCTAATCTAATATGACTGGTGTCCTTACAAAATGGAGAAATTCATACCCAGAGGGGATGCCATGTAGAAAATGGAGTTATGCTTCCACAAGATATGGAAATACCAGAGGCTAGGAGAAAGGCATGGGACATATTCTCCCTCATAGCCCTCAAAAAGAAGCACCTGCTGGTACCTTTATCTTGAACTTCTAGCCTTCAAAATCATGAGACAATAAAGTCTTGCTATTTCAACAAGTCAGTCTGTGATATCTTTTTACTGCAATCTAAACTGAAAACTAATACTCATTCAACAAATAATATTCATTCAACAAATAGAGAAATGTACTGTGTTCACTGACTGAGAAACTCAATATTGTAAAGACATTAGTTCTCTCTGGATCATTTTAAAGATTCAATATAATCACAAACAAAAATACCAACAATCACTGTATGTGGCATTTGACAAGGCAGTTTTAAATACCATGCAGTAATGCAGTTGATGAAGAATACCAAAGAGGTACAAAAATGTAGGAAGATGTTCAATAGTACAGGGAGTCTCTACTTTGCGTGGTAGTTGAGCACCATAAAAGCTGAAAGCAAGCAAAGCAACTGTAATAATCAATAGGAAAAATTATGATTGTTCTGTGAATGTTAGACATTTTTGTCAAAAGTTAAAATCTCTCTTACTTTTGGTTATACATGTATAAAATTTTTTTAAAATATTAATACTAAGGTTGTCATTTAAGACATTAGAAATTCTGAGAAATAAACTGTCAAATATCTCTGAGGGTTCCTTTACTGTAAAGTTATTTTATGCCATTCACAGCATCATTATTCCTAATACTCCCAAGCGGGAAATAACACAAATGTTCCTCATTATTAGAACTGGTGCATATATTTTAGAATTCATAGAATGGTATTTATGCAGCAATAACAAATAAGGAAACTATAGTTAAGAGCATCAAGATAAACAACTTTCATTAGAGTGAGAAAAATTAATAAGTCAAAAGGAGTCAACAGGGTATGAATGCATATTAAAGAGTTTAAGAACAGGAAACTATAGTGTGAAGGGGTGTATGCAAATATGGTAGAAGTATCAATAAATACAAGGTAAAGATTTTTACAGAGGTCAGGAAAGGTGTACATTGAGTGGGGGTGTATTTGAGAAGGGGCACACTAAGGATTTATAAATTACATGAAGTGGTCTTTAATTATGTTATTGTTACACAAGTGTATGATTTATAATTATTTTTTTGAATGCAAAAATTTTATATCACATACTGCAATTTACTGATACGTATTTAGGGCTATCCTTAAAAATGAAGACTTAGATTTCATGAGTGGGAAAGAAATGCAGGAAACATCTGGAAGACTCTAATGTTCTATTTCTTGACATATACACAGACGTGTATATATATATCCTACAATAAAAATAATTTCATGTCCATGTAATATGTATGCTTTTGTATATTTTCTTTTACAAATAGGCTAGTATATATTTGGGAAACAATGGTAGGCTTTAGCCCAATTAAATATATTGGAAGTACCTCCAAAACCATCTCAATTTGGGGCTTTGTTGTTGTTACTGTTCTACTCAGCAACCTGAAACATGACTTTGAGTTTGGAACTTTCAGACAAGGCCAGGATGCCCAGCAAGAAGAAAAACTAGAGAAAGGACAATGAGGGGGATATCTGAGCCACATATTATAAATATATCAACTTTTGATGAAGGTCCTTTCTGAAACCTAAGAGTGGCCAAAGTAGATCATTGAAATTCAGGTATGAATCACTATTTTATTTCTGCACAGTGAGCAACTCAACTGGTGCCTGTCAGGGATTCCCTCTAGACATCCTTGCTCATCACACCTTCTTGAAGCATGACATACAATCTCCTGATGCCTTCTCGTATGATAAGTTTGAATTGCTTTTTATTTTCTGTAAGATGAGAGATCTCATCTAATTACCTTAAGTTCTCAGTTCGTGTGGCAGGCTCCATGGAGAACTTGCCATTTGAAGGAGCAAACAAGGTTTGGAACAGCAGAGGCTTCTGAGCCTGGGACTGAAAGGCCCACCAAAGGTTGGGAGACAACTGTCAAGACTCTGGTCATGACCACAGACCAAGGCAGAGGGGCAGGCCCCACAAAACCAAGGGACAGACTGCTAAGCCTTGATATTAATACCATGGCCACTTTCTTCCATAATACAAGCACCTATTAAAATTTCAGATGGCAAAAATTAGTGTTCAGTGAGGAGGATCTCTTTCAAATTCCCCTGACCCCCAGCACCACTGCTAAAGGTAACAACTACAAACACTTCAGCCTATGCTCCCTGTAGAGCTAGATGTTTAGATGTATAAGTATAGATACATATCAATATTTCTTTTTCCATTTTTCTTTTATGGAATTATATTCTACCCCAGATCAAAAAGAAGGCCTGTAGTAGGCCCCTCCCATATTGGGAAAATTCATAAACAGACTCATCCTGCTCAAAAAAGAGGTCTTCTGTGCAGCCTGTGCTCAGCTGTGGCCAAGAATGGCCCTGGCTACATTTTAAACCTCTGCCCATCCCTGTACATTGCTGAGCTCAGAACTTGATGGTAACCTTCATCCTGTCAACTCCATGAAGTTCTTGGTGGAACATAAGACTCTCTCCTTCCTCCACAGAAAGTATTGAAGTCAGTCATCTCACCAGTCATCAAAAAAGGACATGTAGAATTTGCTTCATTCTCTGAGGATCTCATTTATACTGCTCTCTTATTGGAAAGCAGAAATAATTTTGACCTGGAAGACTGGATTCCTAGAAACGCTAATCTCTAACATTGAAATATCATAAAACATGTGAGGTTGCTCTCCTCTTCACCTGGATGGGCCTGAGAGTGGCCAGGGAAGGAAATATACTGGCCTATTAACCAGGCACATGATACCTGGGAGCTACTCCCCCCATATTCCTTCAAAGGCTTGTGAAAAACATGGGTTTTTCTGGGTTGCTTATCTCCACAGGACTGTTGAAATGATCTTCTCTTGGAAGTGGCCTGGAAAATTCAAGCCCTACAACCTGCTACAAAGGCTTAGTACACCATCTTGGGCACCTGAAATGGAGTGATATTACAGATCCCACCTAGTCTTTAATTCACAAAAATGGATCTTACCATTTCTCTGGCTGTGAAAGTAAGAAAAGCAATTGAATAATCTTAAGCAAGGGATTTACAGAGTGGGATAACATACACTTTATGTGTAAGGCTACTGAATAGCTATAAAATTTCTATCCCTACCACCAAATACCAGTCCCTAATGAAGAGCCAGGCCTCTTACACTGATGTACTTTATTTCACTATGGAATAACTAGCTCCATCCAACCCCGATTATAATTAGTACATATGCATTATTTTCAAAATTCAAATAACTCAGGAATGCATGTGAATAAAAGAAAAGATCACTTCAAATTACTTTTCTGCTTTGAAGTTTCTCTATTTTGAGGTGACAGTAATTAATATTTTGCTGATTATGTGAGGCAGAATTGGATACCATAATCTTCACTCCTTCAGTTTCAGTGTAGTTGCATGGTCATGTCCAACTCTTTGCTACCCCATGAATTGCAGCACGCATTAGTGTTATTCATTTCTATACATATGTTGTATCACATAACAAAATGGACTTTGCAAATGTAATTAAAGTTACTAAGCAGTTGACCTTAAGATAGAGTGACTATCCTGGATTTTTCAGGTAATACTACTGTAAAAACAAAAGCCCTTAAAAGTCCACAGTGGGAACAAAAAAGAAAATCAGAAAGATATGAAACATGAAGACTCAATAGGCTGTTGATGTTTTAAGATGAAGGGTTTCATTGAAAAGGAATGTAGGCACTTTGAAGATCCTGGGAGAAAGGACCCTGGCTGACAGCTAGTGAGAAATGGGAACCTCAGTCCTACAGCCATAAGAAATTAAATGCTGCCAACAACCTAAATGAGCTTAGAAGTAGATTCCTCTTTCACAGCCTCCAGAAAGGAATGTGGCCTTACCTGCACTTTGATCTCAGCTTTGTGAGAACTTAAGCAGAGAACCCATTTATGCCATACTGTTTCAAGACTTGTGACTATAAACACTGAGATAATAAATGGATTTTGTTTTAAAACATCAAGTTTGTGGTAGTTTGTAAGGAATAGCAATAGCAAACATGATGGCAGTCCTTTAATGTACTTTTTATATGTGTACTGTTGTTGTTCAGTAGCTAAGTCATGTACAACTCTCTGCAAACCCATGGATTGCAGCATGCCAGGCTTTCCTGTCCTTCACTATCTCCAGGATTTGCTCAAATTCAGGTCCATTGAGCTGGTGATGCTATGTAACCATCTCATCCTCTGCTGCTCCCTTCTCCTTTTGCCTTCAATCTTTCCTAGCATCAGGATATTTTCCAATCAGCTGGCACTTCGCATTAGGTAGCCAAAATACTGGAGCTTCATTTTCAACATTGGTCCCTCCAATGAATATTCAGGGTTGACTTCCTTTTAGTACAACTACTCAGTCATGTCCGACTCTTTGTAACCCCATGGACTGCAGCACACCAGGCTTCCCTGTTCATCACCAACTCCCAGAGCTTGCTCAAACTGATGTCTGTTGAGTCAATGATGCCATCCAACCATCTCATCCTCTGTCATCCCCTTCTCCTCTTGCCTTCAATCTTTCCCAGTATCAGAGTCTTTTCCAATGAATCAGTTCTTTGAACCATGTGGCCAAAGTATTGGAGCTTAAGCTTTAGCACCAGTACCTCCAATGAGTATTCAGGACTGATTTCCTTTAGGATGGACTGGTTTGATCTCCTTGCACTCCAAGGGACTGTCAAGAGTCTTCTCCAGCACCACAGTTCAAAAGTATCAACTCTCCAGTGCTCAGCTTTCTTTGTGATCCAATTCTCACATCTATACATGACTACTGGAAAAAAACATAGCTTTGACTAGATGGATCTTTGACGGCAAAGTGATGTTTCTGCTTTTTAATATACTGTCCAGGTTTGTAATAGCTTTTCTTCCAAGTAGCAAACTCCTTTTAATTTCATGGCTGTAGTCACCATATGCAGTGATTTTGGAGCCCAAGAAAATAAAATCTCTCATGTATCCATTCTTCCTCATCTATCTGCCATGAAGTAATGGGGCAAGATGCCATGGTCTTAAGTTTTTGACTTTAGTTTTAAGCCAGCTTTTTCACTCTTCTCTTTCACCTTTATCAGGAGTCTCTTTAGTTCCTCTTCACTTTTTGCCATTAGGGTGGTATCATCTACATATCTTTTCATGGCTGTAGTCACCATATGCAGTGATTTTGGAGCCCAAGAAAATAAAATCTCTCATGTATCCATTCTTCCTCATCTATCTGCCATGAAGTAATGGGGCAAGATGCCATGGTCTTAAGTTTTTGACTTTAGTTTTAAGCCAGCTTTTTCACTCTTCTCTTTCACCTTTATCAGGAGTCTCTTTAGTTCCTCTTCACTTTTTGCCATTAGGGTGGTATCATCTACATATCTGAGGTTGTTGATATTTTTCCTGACAATGAATATGTGCTATCAACTTGATTTATAACTGAAAAAGTTCACCTCAGTCACTTCGCTAAGGTAGAGTTTGTCAGATTTCCCCATTGAATAGTTCTCCACTATTTTGCTACAAGTTCCATGAACACTGAAAATAAAATCAAGGGACCTCCATGGTGGGCCAGTGGTTAAGAATCTGCCTTGCAATGCAGGGTATATGTGTTCAATCCCTGGTCAGGGAACTAAGATCCCACATGCTTTGGAGCAACTAAGCCTGCACACTAAACTTAGAAAGTCCAAGGGCTACAGTGAAAAAGATTCCACATGAGACAACAAAGATCCCTGTGCTACAACTAAAACCTGATGCAGCCAAATAAATCAATAAAAGAAAATTGAAAGTAATATTAAGAATAACTCTAAGTCTACAAATTTAATAATCTAGATAAACTGGTTCAATTCCTTGAAAGACATAATCTGTCAAAACTCACACAAGAAGAAATAATCTAAATAGGCCTCTATCAATAAAATAAATTAAAAAATTGAATGAATAATTCATAACCTTCCAAAATGGAAAGTGACAGGCCCAGATAGGTTCATTTGTGAATTCTACCAAACATTTAAGGATGTGATTATATCAGTTCTGTATAATCTCTTCAAGAAGACAGAAACTGAGGGAATACTTCCTAATCCATTTGGAGGCCAGCATTACCCTAACATTAAAACTATACAGACACTAAAGGAGAAAAGAAAACTATAGACCAATATCTCTCTTAAGAAGACTCTGAGAGTCCCTTGGACTGCAAGGAGATAAAACCTGTCAATCCTAAAGGAAATCGGTCCTGAATATTCATCAGAAGAATTGATGCTGATGCTGAAGCTGAAGCTCCAATACTTTGACCACCTGATGCGAAGAACTGACTCTGATGCTGGGAAAGATTGAGGGCAGGAGGAGAAGAGGGCCACAGAGGGTGAGATGGTTAGATAGCATCACTGACTCAAGGAACATGAGTTTGAGCAAACTGCAGGAGATGGTAGAGGACAGGGAAGCCTGGAGTGCTGCAGTCCATGGAGTCAGAAAGAGTTCAATATGGCTTGATGACTAAACAACAACAACAAATATCTCTCAGGAATATAAATATAAAAATCCTCAGAAAAGTATTAGCAAAACAATCCCAACAATGTATGAAAAGAATTATATATCACAATCATGTGGAATTTATTCTAGGTATGTTAGACTGGTTCAACATTCAAAACTCAATTAATAGGCAAATGCAAAATTGTTTGACTACATCAATAGATGCATAAAAAGTATCTGTCTAAGTCCAAGACACAATCATACTAAAGTCTCAGAAACCAGGAATAGATGGGCCCTTCCTCAACTTGATAAAAAAAAAGTACAAAAACCATACAGCTAATATTATACTTAATGGTAAGAAACTACATGTCTTCCTGCTAATATTAGGAACAAGGCAAGGAAGTCCCCTCTCACCACTACTTTTCAACATTGTGCTCAAAGTCTAGCTAATACAATAAGACAAGAAAGGGGAAAAATGTATATAGAAATTGGGAAGAAGGAAAGAAAACTATCTTTGTTGTCAAAAGATATAATCATCTACATAGAAAAATCTGAAAGAATCACCAAAAATCCTCTAATAAGGAAGTTCATTAGTTCCATGCCTGGAACTAATAAGCAAGGGTTAATATGCCAAAGTCAATTATTTTCCTATATGCAAATAATGAGCAAATATAATTGAATTAACACAATACTATCTATATTAGCACACAAATGAAATATTTATATATAATCTAACAAATATGTATATATTTTATATAGTAAAATTATATATTATTTATATATATATATATAACTATATAA
>SJYC01027286.1:0-15909 GCA_006408675.1 Madoqua kirkii
ATGATATACATATGCAATGGAATATTGTTGCTGCTGCTGCTGCTAAGTCACTTCAGTCATGTCCTACTCTGTGTGACCCCATAGACGGCAGTCCACCAGGCTCTTCTGTCCCTGGGGTTCTCCTGGCAAGAATACTGGAGTGAGTTGCCATTTCCTTCTCCAATGCATGCATGCATGCTAAGTCACTTCAGTCGTGTCCAACTCTGTGTAACCCCAGGGACAGCAGCTCACCAGGCTCCTCTGTCCACAGAATTCTCTAGGCAAGAATACGGGAGTCGGTTGCCATTTCCTTCCCAGCAATGCAACATATTCAGCCACAAAAGAGAAGGAGCTCCTGCAGTTGCTACAGTATGGATGAGCTGGGGGTGGGGGTGGTTTATTCTAAGTGAAATAAGTCAGAGAGGGGAAGAAGTACTGCGTTGTATCTATCACTTGCATGTGGAATCTAAAGGAAAAAAACAACTAATTTCACAGATATAGAGAATATGCAGTATAGCCAAGGGCCAGGCAGAAGAGGAAATTGGAAGACGTAGACCAAAGGGTACAAATTTCCAGTTATAAAAAAAGAAAGTTCTCAGGATCTAATGTATGGCTCAGTGACTACAACTAATATGATACCGTATTATATATTTGAAAGTTGCTGAGACTAGATCTTAAGCATTCCTCACACACACAATAAAGTGAGTTATGTGAGGCAACAGATGTGTTAATTTTCTTGATCTTAGTAATCATTCTACAATGAATATCAAATCATCATGTTGCATACTTTAAATATATACAGTTATATTTGTCAATTATTCCTCATTAAAGTTAGAAAATGAGAAGAAAAATGTTTTTAAGTCAGCCTCCTAAAGAAACATCAACCACGCGCCCCCACATGTTTTACCAGTCAAAGAGACCTTAGAGACCATCAAGAACAACGCCCCAAGTCAGGAAGTAAGCCGAGGCGCTAATGCCATTCAGCTAGTGTGGAACAAGGCTGGGATGAGAACCCAGAGCTCCGAGCGCTAACTTCTGCCCGGGTGCTCTGTTGTATTTTGCCTGAGATACCACCATCAGAAAGTCCCCTTCTGAATTAATAAGCCCTGAGTCCGCCTATAGGCGGTTAGATGTTTCTGCCATTTGCTCTAAGGCACACAGTCCCTCCCCCTTCATGCTGTATTGTTGTTGCTATTTAACTGTCTGTCCTGCCCTCTGGAAACACCCTTGCAATGGCTCATTGTATCCCACTGTATCCCAGGATCTAACACATGGTGGGCTCTTAATAAATATTTGTTGCTTGAGAAAGTGAATAAATGGATGAAACCACCTCCTAAGAGAACGGCCTGTGTGAGGTTACGTGAGGCTTAGTGTGTCGAAGCAGCTACTTTCCTCAATGCTGCTGAGGCAAGCAAGCTTCATGGAGGAAAGAAAACTGTTGATATGAGGAGGAGGAAAGGAAAGCTAGAAATCCACAGTAGGCTTTGAGGAGGGCTGGCTCAGGCAAGGAGCTCCGTGGACGTAGGAAAGTCCAGCGCGTTTGTCTCTGCTGGCGAGATGTGAGCACGTGGGGCGGAGGGGCGCGCAGAGTCGGCAGGTCAGCAGCTTGGCATCAGACTAGCCGGTTCTGCCAACCTCATGCCTGAGCTCCCCAGGCTGCAGCAGGTGTTTCCCAGCCACGAACTCTCTTGTCATTGCCCGTGTCCTTCTTCGTCCCCAGACACAACGACTGGGCCATTAGTTTTCTTCCAGCCTGCAGGGAGCGTGCCAAGAACTTCCTGTCACTTATGAGTCATGGTCTCTGAGCACAGAACATCTCCCGAGGCAAGTGAGGGCTCTGGGGCCCCCGGGCCAGCTCTGCCCAAAGGTGCACTGATCCAGAAGAAGCACCCAGGAAAGGACCTGTGTTTATTCATCCGATAAATCGTGCACAGTGCCATGGAAACCTCACTGGGTGGTGTGGGCTGAAAGAACCCAACAGCCAATTTAAAAAAAAGAAACAGGCAGGGACCAGAGTATGCATGATGGCCTGATGCTTGTTCTGAAGAGCCCAGACTTGACAGGGTTATTGAGGTAATTGAATGAGAAAATGGATGTGACATTGTTCTTCAGGCTGTAAAGTACTGTTACTACTAGTTGCAGTGGCTAAACAAAAACTAGACATCAGACCTACAAGACGTAACATCCCTGTCCCTCCTTCCCAACCCTTTCAAGTTCCATTTTCCAGTAGTGAATAAGGAGGAAGCTCTCAGAATGTCATGATTGTGGTACCGAGTTCAGCTGGATTTGCTGCAGGTGAGCGTTAGTCTCTTTACTGGTGGGAAGCTTCTAAGACTAGCACAAGGGACAGGAGAAGGGAGCGTGACGTTCATGAAGACCTGCAAACCACAGGCAGAAATGGCAGCCTGGTGGCTCTGCACACAGTTTTCAAGGTTGCCTTTACACTCTGGAGTGGGACTGCTTGTTATAATCCTGCTCGAATCAATCAGCTAATATTTATTCAGCACCTGCTCTGCACTAGGACTATGCAGGGCAAGTGGTTTCCAGACGCTATCCAAAACCTTTCCTTCCCTAAAAATATAATGCATTCCACACCAAACACCAGCCCTGCGAGTTGATATTCTCATCACTGCCTTGATCCAGGTGGTGAGGGCAACACAGACCGTCAGGAATTTATTAATACCTTCATTTCAAATACTATTGTTTCCCCAGTTTCCAGTGTATCTTTCTGCTCTCAGCTTTCTATAGAACTGTCTATTCTGTTTTACTTCTTCCCTTCTATCCTCACACAAACTAAACACACATGCGGAGCTAAAATGCTGAAAACAATTTCAAGATACTTTACCCCTGAATTTCCCTGGGGGCTCAAACGGTATAGCATCTACCTACCATGCGGGATGCCTGGGTTCAATCCCTGATTTGGGAAGATCTCCTAGAGAAGGAAATGGCAACCACTCCACTATTTTTGCCTGGAAAATCCCATGGACAGAGGAACCTGGTGGGCTATCATCCATGGAGTTGCAAAGAGTCAGACATGACTGAGCGACTTCAGTGTCAGTCAGTTACCCCTGAAGTTCTATTTCCTCACCTGAAAAATGAGGCTGTTAAAGAAGGGAAGCTCTAAGGACTCTTCCAATTCTGCCTTTCTGGGATGCTGAGGTTCTCAATAGGAAGGTCTTTACTTTTAAATAAGGGAATAGAACTCAAGGCGAGGAGAAGCACTCAGGTCATGGACAAAGCAGAGATGAGAGATGCTAGGCTGTTGAGTTGTTCTGCCCCATGCCCAGCATGCAATGGCCTGAATTGCAAGAGACACTCTGCACATGTCCAGAACAGGAGGAAAACTATTAGACTGGGGTGAAGGAGGAACCATTAAATGATAAAAGGCTCAAGGATTTTTAGGGAGCTGTTTTGTGACTAGGTCTTTACCCAGAAGGTTGATTCTGACTGGAAACTGGAGATAGAAGCCAGGGATGGCAGCAAGCCACGGAGTAACAGGCAAGAAGAGGATGGTTTAAATCCCTCCATTGAGGCTAAAAATGAGGCTTCATTGCTGCCTGGCCCCCTGAGAGTCTCTTTAAAAGGTGGGCTGGGTAGCCCAGGACACACCCACCCCAACACAAGCACAGAAGGACAGAAAGTAACCCACACATGCCCTCACATATTCTTCAGGTCAGTTAGTTCAGTCATGTACAGCTCTTTGCGACCCCATGGGCTGCAGCACACTAGGCCTCCCTGTCCATCACCAATTCCCAGAGTTTACCCAAACCCATCTCCATTGAGTCAATGATGCCATCCAACCATCTCATCCTCTGTCGTCCCCTTCTCCTCCTGCCTTCACTCTTTCCCAGTATCAGGGTCTTTTCAAATGAGTCGGCTCTTCATATCAGGTGGCCAAAGTATTGGAGTTTCAGCTTCAGCATCAGTCCTTCCAGTGAATATTCAAGACTGATTTCCTTTAGGATGGATTGGTTGGATCTCCTTGCTGGCTGGATAACAGAATTAGCCAGAAGGTTTTCAGGAAGGAGAAACTGTCCTCAAGCAGAATATATTGTTGTTGTATAATCCTTAGTACAGAGTTTAAACTGAGTTGTTTGTTGTGTAATCATTAGTTCTGGGCTTTTAAAAAAAAATGTTTTATGTGGCTAAGACTAAGGAATGTAAAGGGAAAAAAGTTTGTCTTTTTCTCTTCCTTGAGATTTCCATACCTCTATCTCCTCCTTGAGAGCCCCAGACCACTCTCTCCTTCTCGGGGACCCTGAACTGCTTATCAACCAGCCTAGGAATTGACTCTCTCATGATTTTGAAGCCCAGGATAACAGTCTTTCACTGTTTCCATTGTTTCCCCATGTATTTGCCATGAAGTAATGGGACCAGATGCCATGATCTTGTTGTTGTTGTTTTTTAATATTGAGTTTTAAGCCAGCTTTTTCACTCTCCTCTTTCATTTTTATCAAGAGGGTCTTTACTTTCTCTTTGCTTTCTGCCATGGGCTTCCCTCATAGCTCAGTTGGTAAAGAATCTGCCTGCATTGCAGGAGACCCTGGTTTGATTCCTGGGTCTGGAAGTTCCCCTGGAGAAGGGATAGGCTACCCACTCCAGCATTCTTGGGCTTCCCTTGTGGCTCAGCTTGTAAAGAATATGCTGCAGTGCAGGAGACCTGGGTTCGATTCCTAGATTGAGAAGATCCGCTGGAGAAGGGAAAGGCTACTCACTCCAGTATTCTGGCCTGGAGAAGTCCATGGGTACAGTTCATGGGGTCTCAAAGAGTCGTTTGGTCTCAAAAGCCAAACAACTCCTTTATGCAATTAATAATTGAAACTGATAGCTTTGACTTCAAACCTGAAGCCTTGTGAAAGAGACAGTGAAAGCGACTTTCACTTTCTGCCATAAGGGTAGACATTCTTAGTGTCTCTTTAAGAGAATTTAAGTGTCACACATATTCTTGGGTCACTTTAAGAGAAATGGAGGAGAGCATAGCCCAGAATGCAGAATGACGAAGTAGACCTGCATTAAAAGGGCAAAGACTATGGACAAAAGAAAGTAACTCTTTCCTGGAGGAGGAAGCAGAAGGCAAGCCAGCCACCACGAGCTGGAGTCTGAGGGAGAGCAAAGATGGGGGGTGGTCTGGGAGGAGGGCCCAGCGGGAGCACTTGGGTCGTCCATCTGTCAGGAGGAGATGCAACTCTCCAAGAGGACAGTTGTTTCTCTGTGTATCATGTAGGGTAATGCACTCCATTCAGGGAGCTCAGTAAAGATTTAAATCCCTTTCCGAGGTTTTCCTAAAGTGTTGCTGCAAGTGTTTCTTTGAATGGCACCCTTCACTCAGCCTGTAGCAGAGGCACCCCAGTCGCATTCTAGTGTCCTTTGGAGGGGCTCTTCATGCCAGAGGTGACCTCAGACCTTTGACCTTCTGGGTTCACAGAGTGTGCATCAGGGCAAGGCCTCAGGTTTGAAGTCAAAGCTTTCAGTTTCAATTATTAATTGCATAAAGGAGTTGTTTGGCCTCTCTGTGTCTCCATTTTGAAAAAATGGATGATAATTTCTAAAAGAATATAGTATGTTTAAATATTATATTCCCTGGAGAAGGGAACGGCTACCTACTCCAGTGTTCTTGTCTGAAGAATTCCATGGACAGAGGAGCCTGGTGGGCCCTGTCACAAAGAGTGAGACACGACTGAGTGACTAACACTTTCACTTTTACTCACATATATATAGCTGTCTTCAACAGCAGACCACAGAATCACACCGGGTTTTTTGCAAGCAGACATGCCCACAAAAAGGAACAAAGTAGCAAGATAGGCCACTAGGACAAATCTCAAAAACGTGAAGTCAGACATGGAAGACCACACAGCGGATGATTCCATTTATAAGACAGGTAAAGAGAAAGCAAACCAACAGAGACAGGAAGTGGACTAATAGATGTCTAGAGCTGGGAGGCGGAGAAGGCAATGGCACCCCACTCCAGTACTCTCACCTGGAAAATCCCGTGGACGGAGGAGCCTGGTGGGCTGCTGTCTATGGGGTCGCACAGAGTCAAGTATGACTGACACGACTTAGAAGTAGTAGAGTTGGGAGGTGAGGATGGGGACTGATGGCAAACAGGGCTGAGGTTTCTTTTGGGGGTGAAGGAAATTATTTAAGGTAAGGTTGAGGTGACAGCTGCACAATTGATACTATTAACCTTTGAGTTGTACACTTAAAAGATAAGAATTTTACAGCCTGTAAATTATGTCTCAATAATGCCTTTTTTAAATGCATTAATACATGTTTCTCAGTTCAGTTCAGTTGCTCAGTCATGTCCGACTCTTTGCGACCCCATGAATTGCAGCACACCAGGCCTCCCTGTCCATCACCAGCTCTTGGAGTTCACTCAAACTCATGTCCATAGAGTCAGTGATGCCATCTCATCCTCGGTCGTCCCCTTCTCCTCCTGCCCCCAATCCCTCCCAGCATCAGAGTCTTTTCCAATGAGTCAACTCTTCTCACGAGGTGGCCATAGTTGCTCAGTCATGTCCGACTCTTTGCGACCCCATGAATTGCAGCACACCAGGCCTCCCTGTCCATCACCAGCTCTTGGAGTTCACTCAAACTCATGTCCATAGAGTCAGTGATGCCATCTCATCCTCGGTCGTCCCCTTCTCCTCCTGCCCCCAATCCCTCCCAGCATCAGAGTCTTTTCCAATGAGTCAACTCTTCTCACGAGGTGGCCAAAGTACTGGAGTTTCAGCTTTAGCATTATTCCTTCCAAAGACAACCCAGGACGGATCTCCTTTAGAATGGACTGGTTGGATCTCCTTGCAGTCCAAGGGACTCTCAAGAATCTTCTCCAGCACCACAGTTCAAAAGCATCAATTCTTCAGCACTCAGCTTTCTTCACAGTCTGACTCTCACATCCATACATGACCACTGGGAAAACCATAGTGTTGACTAGACGGATCTTTGTTGGCAAAGTAATGTCTCTGCTTTTCAATATGCTACCTAGGTTGGTCATAACTTTCCTTCCAAGGAGTAAGCGTCTTTTAATTTCATGGCTGCAGTCACCATCTGCAGTGATTTTGGAGCACAAAAAAATAAAGTCTGACACTGTTTTCACTGTTTGCCCATCTATTTCCCAGCAAGTGATGGGACTGGATGCCATGATCTTTGTTTTCTAAATGTTGAGCTTTAAGCCAACTTTTTTACTCTCCTCTTTCACTTTCATCAAGAGGCTTTTTAGTTCCTCTTCACTTTCTGCCATAAGAGTGGTGTCATCTGCATATCTGAGGTTATTGATATTTCACCCGGCAATCTTGATTCCAGCTGGTGCTTCTTACATGTTCCTAGTTACCCTCAGTTTGAAAGTCCTTATAGAGGAAAGAGGGGAATGTGTGTTCTGAAAGACTTTTCTCCTGTTGGTTCTTACACGTACCTTCCCTGCCTCCCCATGAGAACATTGATACAAACCTGTGTTCCTTCAAGAGCAGTCCATGGGGCCAACAGCCTCGGCCATCCTGGGAAAGCTGACTGAAGCATCAGAATCTGAGACCCCACAGCAGACTGCAATGACGATTTGAAACTGGTGAGTATGTCGAAGCTTGAACACTCAAGGAATCTAGAACACTCTGCATGCAATGAGTCTCCAGCCCTCACAAGTTCTTACTTCTTGCCCTGCCTTTATCCTTTATGCAGCCAACATTCTCTAAGAAAGGGCCTTTTTCTGAGAACATCCTTACTTTTCTGAAACCAGATAATAGGGGAGAAAAAAAAACCGACAGAACTATTTTTTCAAGTTAAGGATTCTTGGTTATAAACACTAATCAGGGTTGCCTGCCTGCCCCAAAGCCTTGACCAGCAGATGTTTGTGTGAGATGGCAACCGGAGTGAAATACCAGGCATCCAAGGAATGCAGCGCATCGGCGGTAGCAGGGAGGCTGCCCCAGTGTGTTATGTTGGTAAGCTGCCCCCACTGATGCTTCTCTCAGGAATCCCACTTAGCCAAATACCAGCTGGCTGGCTTTGTGTGCTAGAAAACAGCCTAAACATGAGCAACTCTTCCATATTTCGATGCTGCAAAGTGAGTGAGACAGCAGGGGCCTGATTCCTAATTGCTCTGCTTCTGGCCAAGGGGACAAGCAGAAACTGGATTTTGGAAGCTGCTTTGGGGATTATTGGCTGCAGGAGCTAAAGGCTGCCGTATCCCCTCTCAAGATACTAGCATTGAACATTAACCTTGAATCTCTACATAATGAGGCTTTTCCTTGCAATTTTTACTCTAAAATTTTTACTTTACTCTTAGGAGACATTATCTCAATTGCACCAGAGATTTCGACTATTTCTAAACAACGAAACTGTTTGGAAAGCATCACATTGTGTCAGCACCATCTCGCCATATTAGACAAGGAATCCCATCCTTCTGTGTTCTCACGGTGGCAATCCAGCCCAGGTTCACACCTGCCTTTTTTGGTCCCATAGGATCTTCATCTTGATCATTTTCTCCTTCATCAACACTGCCTCCAAAAGAGAAGTAAGAAGAGAAAGGAAAGGTTAGCAAAGCTGCGTTAGCTAATCTCTGTTCCTCTGCAGGTCTGGTGACAATAGCAGACAATATTTCCATTTTTTATATGATGCTCCTCCCTGAGTCAGAGAAGTCAAACTCACAAGGGGATTCAATAATAATACGGCAGATGAATTCTGAGCCAGGTTTAAAAAAAAAAAACTTTTAGAAATTCTACAAAAGTACATTCATTTACTCTTTCCAACAGGGAGAAGTATAAAAAGTTTTCTAAATGCTGCATTAATATAAAAGCTTTTTTACATGTATTGCTTTACTTATGGTTGTTGTAAGGAGATAAAAATTAACTGATGACTTCTGGGGCTCTTGAGCTAAAGATCTACAGACAAAAGCTGGAAAGGGGAGGAAAGGGAGGAGGTGGTCTGGAGCTGGGACAGGTTGGCCATGACTGACCATCTGTGGACATCTGGTGAGGCTGTTCCAAATATAACAGCCAGAGAGCTTGATGATATACGGCCCTTGTGATGCCTTCCACATGCCATAAAAAGGACATGATTGGCCTCTCATGGCCCTAGTTTTACTCCTCAAGATTTGAAGAAAAACACACTCAAACTGTGACATTGGATGAGAGATGATTCTTGCAGCCTAGATTCCCATCACCAGCCACAAAACCATTTCCAGCAGAGTCTGACTCTACCACCATCTCTGTGTCATTATGAAGAGCTATATTAACTTATCAGATTGGTCCCAAAGACAGAAAATAACTAGGAACTATGCTCAACATTTCATAATAACCTATAAGGGAAAAGAATCTGAAAAAAATATGTATATATAACTGAATCACTAAGTCAATGTGCTGTACACCTGAAACTGCTGCTGCTAAGTCACTTCAGTCGTCTCCGACTCTGTGTGACCTCATAGACCTCAGAAACTGGATTTTGGAAGCTGCTTTGGGGATTATTGGCTGCAGGAGCTAAAGGCTGCCGTATCCCCTCTCAAGATACTAGCATTGAACATTAACCTTGAATCTCTACATAATGAGGCTTTTCCTTGCAATTTTTACTCTAAAATTTTTACTTTACTCTTAGGAGACATTATCTCAATTGCACCAGAGATTTCGACTATTTCTAAACAACGAAACTGTTTGGAAAGCATCACATTGTGTCAGCACCATCTCGCCATATTAGACAAGGAATCCCATCCTTCTGTGTTCTCACGGTGGCAATCCAGCCCAGGTTCACACCTGCCTTTTTTGGTCCCATAGGTATCTTCATCTTGATCATTTTCTCCTTCATCAACACTGCCTCCAAAAGAGAAGTAAGAAGAGAAAGGAAAGGTTAGCAAAGCTGCGTTAGCTAATCTCTGTTCCTCTGCAGGTCTGGTGACAATAGCAGACAATATTTCCATTTTTTATATGATGCTCCTCCCTGAGTCAGAGAAGTCAAACTCACAAGGGGATTCAATAATAATACGGCAGATGAATTCTGAGCCAGGTTTAAAAAAAAAAAACTTTTAGAAATTCTACAAAAGTACATTCATTTACTCTTTCCAACAGGGAGAAGTATAAAAAGTTTTCTAAATGCTGCATTAATATAAAAGCTTTTTTACATGTATTGCTTTACTTATGGTTGTTGTAAGGAGATAAAAATTAACTGATGACTTCTGGGGCTCTTGAGCTAAAGATCTACAGACAAAAGCTGGAAAGGGGAGGAAAGGGAGGAGGTGGTCTGGAGCTGGGACAGGTTGGCCATGACTGACCATCTGTGGACATCTGGTGAGGCTGTTCCAAATATAACAGCCAGAGAGCTTGATGATATACGGCCCTTGTGATGCCTTCCACATGCCATAAAAAGGACATGATTGGCCTCTCATGGCCCTAGTTTTACTCCTCAAGATTTGAAGAAAAACACACTCAAACTGTGACATTGGATGAGAGATGATTCTTGCAGCCTAGATTCCCATCACCAGCCACAAAACCATTTCCAGCAGAGTCTGACTCTACCACCATCTCTGTGTCATTATGAAGAGCTATATTAACTTATCAGATTGGTCCCAAAGACAGAAAATAACTAGGAACTATGCTCAACATTTCATAATAACCTATAAGGGAAAAGAATCTGAAAAAAATATGTATATATAACTGAATCACTAAGTCAATGTGCTGTACACCTGAAACTGCTGCTGCTAAGTCACTTCAGTCGTCTCCGACTCTGTGTGACCTCATAGACCACAGCCCACGAGGCTCCCTCGTCCCTGGGATTCTCCAGGCAAGAACACTGGAGTGGGTTGCCATTTCCTTCTCCAATGCAGGAAAGTGAAAAGTGAAAGTCAAGTTGCTCAGTCGTATAAGACTCTTATCGATCCCATGGACTGCAGCCTACCAGGCTCCTCTGCCTATGGGATTTTCCAGGCAAGAGTACTGGAGTGGGGTGCCATTGCCTTCCCCACACCTGAAACTAACATATTATAAATCAACTATACTTCAATTATTTTTTAAAAATAACTACATCCAAACTAGAGTAGCCTTATGATGATTTTTTAAAATGTTCAATGGTGTATCTTTGAAACATACTTGTTTCATAAAGCAGGTTGAGATGACATGTCCCACTTGAGAGGAATCATCTTCCTGTATGAAAGAGAGTGCATTGCATCTGTGGCTGTTTAATTCTCACATCTGACTACTAGAACCCGTAACTGAAGGAAGACAAGAGCTTGGTGACTGTTGCTTCTCCAAGGTTAAGTGGGTCCATGGCTCGCGATGCACCAGGGAGCACCATGAGGAAGCATCCACTGTGTTCTCCGTGCTGAGAGCAATGGAGGAGTGTGTTGCTGAGTGGCTACACTGTTGGTATTGGAAGCGTCATCCCTCACTTTGCCATTGAAACCACTGGGTCAGGAAGGTAAAGACAGTGATCCTCCCAACTTGGCCCAGAAACAGAATTCAGGTTCTAGCTGGTCAGAACCACACACATCTGAACAGTCCTCTAAGCAGACTTAATGCAGCCGGGGCCGTATCAGCACCCCCGACAGGACCTTTTGGCAGGTCATGAGAGTCTTCTCTGACAAACCCAGAAAAGAAGAGAAGGGTTCAACGTGTTGTATTTGGGGGAGAGAGAATCAATTAAATGTCAGTTTGATGGAGTAAGTAAATAAAACTTACTGGGGTAAATAGGTGCTAATTATAATTAGAGAAAATAATCATTTGGTGGCATAAAAAGAAATGATTATATGTGTCAAGGTTACAGAAAAATATCTTTTGTTTGAGTGGAATTTGCTTTGGAACCGGAACGGGGGTTACCACTTGGGTAGGAGAGAGAGGAGCAGAACATTATGAACTTAGAGAATGAATATGGTATGCTTTGTTCTGGTTGAAGTACAGATAACGCTGGAAATGATGAGAAAGTGGAAGCAGATTGAAGACACTGGTTGTTTATCCTCTGAATATGATGACGTAAAACTTTTTGTATTGCAGGCCAACCTTGCTCAATAGGGAGCAGTTGCCTGGAACACTGTCAAGGATTCTAAGGCAGTGTCTGGGCTCTTAAGAAGGAGCCATGATCCATTAGCAATGTCTGTTCTCGGAGCTGAATGGTGATGCAAGTTTCACGTCTATTGACTTAGTCCTAAAGTGAGAAGAACTGTTAGAGGTTTAAAAGTGAAACTAATTGGATTAGAGAGAATGCTGATATCAAACCTATGACGAGATAAAATTTGCCAAATTTTAAAATTTCAAACCTTGTGCTGAAAAGTAGATGGAATAATGATCATACCTTGGATTTAACATGTTTATTGAATCAGTCAACAAATATCTTGAATATATACCAGAAGCTTGGCACGAGGAATTAATGATCATTGTTGTTCAGTCACCAGGTCATGACAAATTCTCCTGAGCTCCAGGATCCACAGTCTATTAAGAGAGATGGACAAGTAAATTGACCACCAGAACTCCAGAGGAGTAAACTGAGGAAACTGTGATTGGCTAAGAATGGCCCAAAGCATCCACAACACAATTCTTGGAGCCTGTGAGTTGACATATGTGGCAAAAAGGTTCTTTGCAGATGTGATAAAGGATTGTGAGATAGAGAGATCACTCTATATTGAAAGCGAAAGTGAAGTCACTCAGTCCTGTCTGACTCTTTATGACCCCATGAACTGTAGCCACCAGGCTCCTCTGTCCAAGGGATTCTCCAGGCAAAAATACTGGAGGGAGTTGTAATTCCCTTCAGCAGGGGATCTTCTCAACCCAGGGATTGAACCCAGGTCTCCTGCATTGCAGGCAGATTCTTTACCACCTGAGCCGCAATTTTATCTGCATGATGTCACTTCAGCCACATCTGACTCTTTGCAACCCCATGGACTGTAGCCTGCCAGGATCTTCTGTCCATGGGATTCTTCAGGCAAGAAAACTGGAGCGGGCTGCCATTTTCTCCTCCAGGGGAATGTCTGGACCCAAAGATCCAACCTGTAGCTCTTAGGTCTCCTGCCCTGGCAGGAAGGTTCTTACCACTAGCGCTACCTGGTGAGTCGGCTATAATTTCAATTACATGTATCCTTATCAAAGAGGGACAGAGGAGTATTTGACCCACACAGAAGAGGAGAAGACAGTTGATCACAGAGGCGGAGGACAGCGTGATGTAACCACAAACCACAAACCAAGGAACGATATGATCAGCTGAAGCTGGATTCTTCCAAGAAGTCTTGCAAGAAGCAGACTCTCCCTTAAGGCCTATGGAGGGAGCATGGCCCTGCCAACCACCTGATTTGGGCCCAGCGACACTGGTTTTGGACTTTGGACTTTTGGAACTGTGAGGGAACAATTTCTGTTGTTCCCCTCCATGAAGTTTGTGCTAATTTGTTAGGGCAGCCATATGAAACTAATAGATTCTGTGAGTTTAAGGGAGTTCAGGGCTCCCGGGTCAAGCTTGGAAACTAATTCTGGATGATTTAGGCAAAAAGATTTCCTGGAAGCCAACGGGATGGGGGTAGGGGTGGGGGTTATGATAGGACTTATAGAGTCTAGAAGAGGTAGAGCAGCAAGCTCAGAAATTGAGGACTCCAGAAAGTTTCAAATGCCACATGGGAGGAACAATCCCCCCAGGAGGCAGCTGCCCCTGCCATTGGAAACAGGAAGGAAATTCTAGCCATCTCTCGGGTCCAGATCTATTATTCACTCATGGTTGAAATTTTCAGAAAGCAGAATCTGATAGGATGATACTTGGACTGCCTGCAAGTGGAAGAGAAATCTCCTGCCAGTCAGACTCCTCAGTGTGAAGAGGTCTCACAAATACTACACATAAGGGAATTCTTCTCCAAATTCAGAGGGGTTTTAGATGTTAATAACCGAAAACAACAGCAACCAATATCCATCCATGTCAGGAGATACCTAACCCAGTCGTGGGTAGCCTTGGGTGAAAAGTTATGTTTAAGAGGAAACCTTAAGAACCACTAGGTAGGACCCATTAGCTGCGAGTGTTTGTAAGGTTGAAATATTTCACATAAATATACACTCATGCGCACACACACAACAGAGTAAGGCCCAGATATGTTGGTATCTCAGCTAATCGACACACACAGAACTAAACAGTTTATGTGCCTCCCCTCCCACTCTGACGTGTCTTATTCTACTTCTGATTACAAAGTACGCAATCAATCCAAAGGGACTTGGGAAGGAGAAAGGAAAATAAGGGATTCAACCAAATGAGACCACATATGACCTTTCCGTACCTCACTGTACCTGTGTCCTTGGGACTTGAGCTGGAATCCCCACAAATCATGGCCCTGCGAGCGGTCGTCATTGCTGCAGCTAATAAAGTGTGTAGTATATTGCTTAGCAACCCACACTGTTTGTGTGTCTAACTCCTTGCCTGGACAGACTGGAGTATAACTTCGGCTCTCTGGAAAATGTAACTGAGTCACAATTCTACGTTTATGAGATCAGGGAAGAATAAAACCATTATTTAGCCATGTGGCTGCCTGCAGCTCCTGAGATGAAGCAGAGCACTAAGACCTTAGGGGAGACGACTCAGAAGACCGTAGGGGGGATAAGGAGGACAAACGGTGATGGCCCATTGTAAGAACAGGTTGAGGGAGCACCATTACCACCATCCATCTAAGGAGAAAGAGAAGGTCCAGTCGGGGGTCTCTGTCAGCTACGGCACCTGCAATGATGGCGCCAGGGCTGGGATGGTCAGTAGGATTTATGCCAGACACAATCAAGTCTCTTGCCATTGTTCTTAAATTGGGTCTTTACACCTGGAATTTTCCAGGGAAGATGTAATACTCATGATCCATGGACAAGACTAAAAGCAAATTTACTAAATATTTAGTTAAAGCATGCATAGCTGTTCCCTTCTGAAGGGAATCTTCCAAAGGATCCTGACCCAGGGATCGAACCTGTGTCTCTTACATCTCCTGCACTGGCGTTGGCAGGTAGGTTCTTTACCACTAGCTCCGCCTGGGAAGCCCCCATAGCTAAAGCACACGCGTGTGCTAAGTCACTTCAGTCGTGTCCAACTCTTTGCAACCCTATGGACTGTAGCCCGCCAGGCTCCTCTGCCCATGGGATCTCCAAGAAAGAATACTGGAATAGGTTACCATGTCCTCCTCCAGGGGATCTTCCCAACCCAGGGACTGAACTCATGTCTCTTATGTCTCCTGTATTGCAGGCAGGTTCTTTACTGCTAGCGCCAATAAACCCAGCTTACTGGTAAGCTGGTAAGCCCAGCTAAAGCATACCCAGCTACTAATATATATCTGTATTGTTATGGATATACAAAAGCCCATAAGTAAGCAATTTAGGCCACTGGGATCTTTCACTTCACGTCACAGGCTGCTCCTTGGCATCTTGGTCTGCCTCTCCCTTCCCCTGACAACTTGTCTCACTGCCAAGGGAACCACAGTTAGAAAAAAAGAGTCAAGTGACTTGGTACCTGTACACCGTGAGCAACTCTTCAAGCCCCAAATTCCTGATCTGTAAACTGGGAAAAACAACAGTAATGGGTAGGGTTGTTTAATTTACCGGAAATTGAATGAGCTAATATAAACAAAATGCTTATCACTGCCTGAAACACTCAATAAACAGCAACTGTTAATATCAGGGTGAAATCCTAGCTATACCACTTACCAGCTGTGAACCTTGAGCGAACTGCTCCATGTATCAGAGTTTCCATTTTCTCCTCAGTAAAAGAGTGATAACAATGCCTGTCTTCCAGAATTCTTAAGAATATTCAATGATATAATATGTATAAAAGAGCCTGGCCCAGAATCAGTATTCAGCTAATACTGATCAGAGGGAATAGTTTTTCTGTTTCCACCCATTGTTCCCACTCACATGGATTAAGCTCAGATTTGCATGGTTGGGGTTATCTGGCTCTTTCTTCCAAACAAAGAAATCTAAGTTACTAAGACTTTTATAAATGACGTAAGGAGTGAGACTA
>SJYC01027288.1:0-14942 GCA_006408675.1 Madoqua kirkii
CAACATCACCAAAGTTCATCCATGCTGTCGCAGACATCATGATTTCACTTCTATTATAGGGCTGGAAAGCATCCATTGTATGTACGTGCCATATTTCACTTAAATGCCAGCTTTCTAACCAACTTTAATTTTTAAACATATCTGAAAATCAAAATGATCATATAACTGATGGATGTACATTCATTAAAGAATTAAAAACACCAAATAGTACAAAATAAGGAGAAAAGTTACTTTACACAGAGAGTCAAATTGTCCACCTGCCTTAAACCCACTAAAATCCACAAGATTGAGCTTTTTTTTTTTTTTTTTTTTGCAGCAGGAAAGAGTCACAGGGCTATGGACTATAATAACAACGAGCAGCCTCAAACTCAGTTATCTGGGACTGAAGGCATCCGTGTCGCTTTGTCCAAGCAATTAAAAGGGCTCCCACAGCACTTGGAACAGCAGCTGGTCCCTGGGAGAGCGGGTACCAGAAACCTTCTGGGCTGATGGAAACACTCCATATCTTGACTGGTGTGTGTGTTTAGTTCCTCAGTTGTGCACAACTCCTTGCAACCCTTTGGACTGAAGCCTGACAGGTTCCTCTGTCCATGGGATTTTTCAGGCAAGAATACTGGAGCAGGTTGCCGTAGTCTCTTCTGGGGGATCTTCCCGATCCAGGGACCGAACTCACATCTCCTGGGTCTCCTGCATTGCAGTGGACTCTATACCCATTAAGCCATCAGGGTGTGGGTTCTATACGGGTATACATCTGTCATCGGTCAAAACTCATGGCCTGGTCACGTAAGATCTGTACATTTCACTGCACATAAATGGAAAAAGGAAAGAAAAACAGCCTCCTCCCCTGAAAGAGGATATATGAAGCATAAAAGCAATGAATCATGAATTTTAGGAAAACAAAAGTGGTTCTGCATCTCAGCCACCAACCGCTCGGGGCCCTACAGTGGATCTTTGGAACTAAGTCCAGGCTCCTAAAACACTGGCTCATCCAGGGAAGCCTGGTAAACACTTGAACTAAACTGCCAATGGCGCCAGCGAGCCTCACTGGGTTTGGTAAGCAGCCCAAGAGGTGTGAGATGCAGGTGGTGTTGACACGGAAAGATGTGAGGCTCAGTGTGGGAGGCCTGGAGGTCCACCCTGACCTCACGTGGGGCTCCAGGTGATGCAGCACTACAAAGGAGATGGGAGGGGGTGGGACCATAACAGTCCCAAGAATAAACAAGCTCCCTGGGAGAGCTCCAGGGAAACAGAACTGAATGTGAGTCTAAAGCACAACAGAGACCTCTGACTCCCTGTTTTGGATCAAGCGGGTAGCAAGGGGTTTTTTCAGTTGCTTCTGCATTGAACTTGGCTAGGATCCTGAAGAGGTAATAGCTACCACTCTCTTAGGAATCATTGTTATTTGTTACTCTCCTCTGCACTGTGTGTCGTTATAAAATGTCAAGTTTAGGCCACACATTGTGGGAGGCAGTTGTGTCCCAGACACAGTGAATTTCCTGCCAAGCCATTTAAAGGAGTCAGATGACTTTTTTTTCTCTTTTTTTGTAATCTGCTATTTTAGATTCTCCACATCACCATTGCCCTGTGTTAAAATGCATGACCCAGTGGCCAACAGATCTTGGGGTTGTTTATGAAACAGCAGTCAATAGTATATATACTTCTTATTATACTAAAGACACATCTCTGAAAACACTAAACAGCCACACCTATGCCAATTGGCAAATGAAAAAAATGATAGTCCGGGACTCAGAAACTTCCCTAGACTTAATGGTATAGTTCTTTAAAAAAAAAAAAAAAACACACACACACACACACACACACACACACAAACACCAAACCTGAAGAGTTTCACCAGCAAGTTCTAGCAGATCCTCAAAGAATAGACAATCTCAGTCTTATATTTCAGAGCATAGAAAAGACAAATTCTACAGTTCGTTTAACAAACCTAATATGACCATTATACTAAAACAAATTAAGGAGAGCATGAAAAAGGGAAATTATGGGCTAATACCATTTATGAATATAAATGCAAAAGTCCTAAATAAAATGCTTCTTAATACATGAGTATATTAAAAATTCCTCTTGGCTGAACTATGTTTATTCTAGGGATACAAATATGGCTTAATATTAAAATTTTATTAATGTACTCTACCTAATTAACAAAGCAAAAAAAGTTATGAGTCTTCCAATAGTTGCAGAATATGCATTGATATAAATGAAAACCCATTCATTAGTTTTTTAAATCATAGAAAAATAAAAATAGAAATATCCTTAATCTGAGAATAGGGATCAACCAAATTCTTATATCAAACATCATATTTGATGGTAAATGTTAGGTCTATTCTCTTTAAAGTAGAAAATATAAAGGATGTCTATTATTACTGATTCTATCTTACATTGTACTGGAAGACACTGTAAAATAAGAAAAAGTAATATAAAGGCTACAGATGAGTAACAAAACTGTCACTACCAGATGATATGTCAGCAGCAAGCCAACAGAGCTTACAGACTATTAGAGTTCAGCAAAATCAATAGGCCTGAAGCAGTGACCTTTCTATGCACCAGTGACAAACAAGCAGCCAGAGCAATTTTTAATAGCATGTTTTCCACAAAAAAATAAATACCACGTATAACAAGAACTGGGCTTCCCAGGTGACGCAGCAGTAGAGAATCCGCCTGCCAATGCAAGAGACACAAGTTCACTCCCTGGGTCAGGAAGATCCTCTGGAGTAGGAAGGGCAACCCACTCTAGTATTCTTGCCTGGGAAATCCCACGGACAGAGGAGCCTGGCGGACTACAGTCCAAGGGGTCGCACAGTCAGACACAACTGAGGAACTGAGCACGCACACATACCAAGGACTAAATCTATTATTTATGTGCAATATTTCTGTGGAAAAGGCTATAAAACAATGCCAAATGATACAAAACACAAATGAAGGATTAAATCAATGGAAACAGATTGATGATATCCATAGGTGGGGAGTCCCCATATCTTCAAGAGAGCAAGTCTTCCAAAATGAATCCAGGAAAGTTAGTGCAAACCCAATCAAAGTACCAAGACTGTTCTCTGCATCTTGACAGCTAATTCTGAAATTTATAGGAAAAGCAAAGGGCCAGAAGCAGCCCCAGCATTCTGAAGAACACATCTGAGTATTAAGCCGTAGTGATTAATAGCGCTTAGGACAAGGACAGCCAATTATATCCATGAGCTATCACAGAAAGTCCAGAAACAGAATCATAAATATAAAAACTTGATATTTTCAAAGACAGCACTGAAAATCATGGGGAAATTATCAACCAGCATGTAAATAGTATTGGAATAAGCAGTGATCCTTAAGAAGGGAAAAAAGCCTAGATCCTGATTAAACAGCATATACAAAAACAAATTCCAGGTGGATTAAACGCTTAAATGTGAAAAGGAAAACGTTAAAGCTTTTACACTAAAATATGGAAGAATATATTCATGACTTTTAAGTAAAGAAGGATTTTTTAACCAAAATACAAGAAGTCATAAGGAAAGAATGAATTTTAAAACCTCTGTATAACCGAATCACTTTGCTGAAACACCTAAAACTAACACAACATTGTGATTTAACTATATTCCAATAAATTTAAAAATAAAATGAAAAATATTTATTGAGCAAAATAATACAAAGTTAAAAAAAAAAAGAAACCAAAAACCTCTGTACATCAAAGCATGTGCTAAGTCGCTTCAGTCGTGTCTGACTCTTTGCAACCCTATGGACTGTAGCCCACCAGGCTCCTCTGTCCATGGGATTCTCCAGGTAAGAATACTGGAGTGGGCTGCCATGCTCTCCTCCAGGGAATCTTCCTGAGCCAGGGACTGCACCCACATCTCCTGTGTCTCCTGCAGAGCAGATGAATTCTTTACTGCTGAGCCACTTGGAAAGCTCACATCAAAGCATTCTAGCAACAAAATGACAATACAAACTACCTCAAAGAAGATAATCTGACACGCAACTGCACAAGATTAGTGTTCAGAGTATGTAAAAGGTTCATAAGAACAAGTAAAACAGAAAGTTCAGTGTTTAAAGTGGACAATTATCAGTATACTATTTACATACTAGTTGGTAATTTCCCTGTGATTTTTAGTGCTGTCTTTGAAAATATCAATTATCAGTGTTTAAAGTGGACAATTATCAGTGGAAATAATTAAAATATGACCATATATTCAATTCCACTTGTACTTAAATATAATTTCACTAAGATACAATTTCAATTCCACAGAGAATGGCAAAAACCACTTGGAGAATAATTTTTCCATGGAATTGCTTATAGCTGAGGAATTCCATCTTTTAGACAAAGTCTTGCTCAGGTATCTAAAGAGACATGAGCAAAAGTAAGTTTGGGAGCTTGATTATAGAGGGGAAAAAAATAGAAACAACCTACCCGTTCATCATAGGATAAACAATGAATAGTGATATGTTCACTCTATGAATATCATGCAGCAATTACAATGAGAAACCAGAGCAACTTGTATCAGCATGGATAATTTTTTTTTAATATGTAGAGTAGAAGGAATAGGTTGAAAGAATACTCACAGGGCTATAACACTTACAGAAAGTTTTACAGCCCACAAAGCAATACTTTAAAAACTTTATGGAAAAATTCTGGATATCAATCATTTCTAAGAAGAGGAATGAGGTCAGAGTAGGGTTCACTGTATTTGTTGGATTTTGTTGTTTCTTTTTAATTCATTTCTCTTTATTTTTTTTTAATATAGATTTTATTTCTTAATGAAAAAACATCTAAAGCAACCCAGCAAAATGTTGGATAGTGAAAGTTGTGTGATATGTAGCGGTAGCTACTGCTATATTGTACTATATACCTTTTTTGTATGTTTAAAGTATTTATAATTTTAAAAAGAAAAAAGTGGAATAAACAGGTACCGGGGCAGAAGTAATGCTGAGGGAAAAGACCCAGGTGATCAGTCATTAAAGAATGAAGAAGTGAATGCACTCATGTAACTAAGCAGGCGGGGTGAAAGGAACAAGGTGGGTTGAACCGTAAAGACTGTCAGATATCACCTCGAATAGCACATCTTTCACAGGGTCTAGTATGGAAAAAGGAGCAAGCAGCTGATTTATCCACAATAAATTTAAATCCCATTATTTTACTCATAGGAGAGGTTTCCCCAGTCTGGGAACCATCAGAGTTCTTTACACAGGTTTAAGTTAATCAGCTCTGCTGGCTCAAATAAAAAGATTTCTGTTGATCAAGATTTCTGCTCACGGCCATGGGGCGTGGCAAACTGCAGCTGATGGCAAAGCCCTCCGAAATCTCTGAGTCAGCGGTGAAGAAATACACCGTGGCAGTGCTGCAAGGAGGAAATTGGATTCTGTTCTGGCAGACGGGGATTCGTTCCAAGGGAGACACCCGGAATCATCTCCAAGACAGAAAGAACCTGATCCAATCTAATCATCAGAGCACTTCGAGTTCTGAGCAGAAGCAGATGAAGCTCTGAATCCCAGGAGAAGGGCTTATCTCCTTCAGAGAACACCCTCCTCTCCGCTCTGTCCCCACAATTCAAGTTTGGTGCTGTCTAAAAGCATCTTGCCAGGATTTGTTTATGTTTCCAAGTTTCCATGGATTTTATCTACATTATAAAAGTGTACTCCAAACATCAGTTACAGTTGCTTTTTTTTTTTAATTTACTGAAGGTAGAAAATAATGCTGACCCATCCTGAAAACCTAGAACACGAAATGATCCCATTGGCACTTTTAGTAGAAAATCCTGTGCTGTTTTATGGCAATTTTGTGTCCAGCTAGCAGTTCCCAGTTCAGTTCAGTTCAGTCGCTCAGTCGTGTCCTATTCTTTGCGACCCCATGAATTGCAGCACGCCAGGCCCCCCTACTTACAGCCAAAGAAACAACGAATCATAGCATCTCAGATAAGAAGAAACTTATTTTACTCTCCAGAGAAAACAAGTAAACGTTCCTCCAAGAAGTAAGAAATCTCAGGACCACTGACATTGTTTTACTTAAGATTTGGAAAAACTTAGGCACAAAACTAAGCCTAAGGTGTCAGCTCAAAAGAACAAAACATTCAACTAAGATCTGGGAATAAAGATGGATGTGGGCCATTTTTCAGAAAGACTGTATTTAAGTAGCTGCAAATTGGGGTTTCTTAATGTAATTAATAAAGAGTCTGAGTTATTAGAAAATGTTCAAAAATTGGTGCAAAAAGAAGAAAAGAGAGTCAGGGACAAGCATACAGAGGGAGGGAGACAGAGAGAAGAAACTGTCCCAGCCAAGAAGATATAACCAGGCTAGCTACCAATATTTAAAAATTATAGTGATTTTCCAGAGTGATAAGATCTTTTCCATTTTTTCTTAAGACATTTGTATTACTATTAAAATGGACTAAATAGAGAATGAGTAACTAAAGAACAATGTCAATGGCTATATGTAGCTTTATAAGCAAAAACTAAAATTAATGGAAAAGAGCAGAAGACCAAAAACAAGTCAGAACAAATTTAAGCGAAATGGGTGAGCTTTCCATTCATATGTCAAGATTTATTACAAAGTCATGTAAATTGAACAAACATAGTGTTTATTCAGGGTTAAGCAACAAACCAACATAAAAGAATACAAAATGCAACACGTCTCCATGCACGGTGGAAACTTCAGCTGTGACCGAGGTGACGTTACATTCTGAGCACACGCTTAGTCGCTCAGTTGTGTCCAGCTTCTTTGCGACTCTATGGACGGTAGCCCTCCAGGCTTCCCTGTCCATAGGATTCTCCAAGCCAGAACACTGGAGTGGGTTGCCATTTCTTCCTCTAAGGGATCTTCCAACCCAGAGATCGAACCTGGGTCTCCTGAGTCTCCTTCATTGGCAGGTGAATTCTTTTAACACTGAGCCACCTGGAAAGCCCTTACATTCTAGTTTCGAAGGGACAAATTTGTTCAATAAATATTATTAAAACAATTAATTATGCAATCAGGAAAAACACACATAGATTCCTATCTTACATTCCTTACAAAAATATGTTACAGATGAATTAAAGACCTAAATGGAAATCATAAAACTTAAAACTTCAGGTGAGGACTTCCCTGGTGGCCCAGTGGCTAAGACTCCACACTCCCAAGGCAGGGGGCCCAGGCTGAATCCCCAGTCAGAGAATCAGATCTCACATGCAGCAACTAAGAAAGAGTTCTCCTGCCACAACTGAAGAACCCACACACCACAACAAAGATTGGGTATCCCACGTGCTGCAACTGGGACCTGGCACAGTCAAATAAACAAATGAAAGCTTCAGCAGAAATTATAGAATCTCTTGATGACTTCAGGGCAAGAAAGAATTTCTTCAATAAAAGAACAAATAAGCAAATAAAATCACGAACTCTGAAAGAAAGTACAAATTTGGCTACTTTAAAACTTAAGAATTATATAATAAAGAAAAAAAGATTGCAAAGAAGTTACACTTGTAATGCAAACAACTGACAAAGGATTAGTGACCAACCAAAATACTAAATATTAAATTAATATTAAATGTAAGTAAATGTTAATATTAAATAATTAAATCAACCTGAGTATTTTCAACCTTAAATATCAGTAAAAGAAAAACAACAAGGAAATGGACACTGTAATAAAAAGGCAATGTACAGAAGAGGAAATACAAATGCCCAATTAAGAATATGGAAGGCTTCCAGTTCAAGATGGCAGAATAGGACAAGCATCCCACATGAGCACCAGAATCGCAACTAGCTGTTGAATGACCATTGACAGGAGGACCCTTCAGTCACTTCAGTCGCTCAGTCATGTCCAACTTTTTGCAACCCCATAGACTGCAGCATGCCAGGCTTCCCTGTCCAACACCATCTCCCAGAGCTCGCTCAAACTCATGTCCATTCCCCAAATTGGCAAAATAATTTTAAGACTCATCCAGAAAAGTAATTGACAGAATATTAATAACAAAATAAACATTAAAAAAAGAGGTACTATAGGGAGTCTGATCTACTAAATATTAATAAATCTTATAAATCCATAGTAATTAAAATACTTGTCTAAGTTTAAGAGCAGACAAATCAATTCAAAACACAAAAAGTCATATATAAATAAAGAAAAAAAGATTGCAAAGAAGTTACACTTGTAATGCAAACAACTGACAAAGGATTAGTGACCAACCAAAATACTAAATATTAAATTAATATTAAATGTAAGTAAATGTTAATATTAAATAATTAAATCAACCTGAGTATTTTCAACCTTAAATATCAGTAAAAGAAAAACAACAAGGAAATGGACACTGTAATAAAAAGGCAATGTACAGAAGAGGAAATACAAATGCCCAATTAAGAATATGGAAGGCTTCCAGTTCAAGATGGCAGAATAGGACAAGCATCCCACATGAGCACCAGAATCGCAACTAGCTGTTGAATGACCATTGACAGGAGGACCCTTCAGTCACTTCAGTCGCTCAGTCATGTCCAACTTTTTGCAACCCCATAGACTGCAGCATGCCAGGCTTCCCTGTCCAACACCATCTCCCAGAGCTCGCTCAAACTCATGTCCATTCCCCAAATTGGCAAAATAATTTTAAGACTCATCCAGAAAAGTAATTGACAGAATATTAATAACAAAATAAACATTAAAAAAAGAGGTCTATAGGGAGTCTGATCTACTAAATATTAATAAATCTTATAAATCCATAGTAATTAAAATACTTGTCTAAGTTTAAGAGCAGACAAATCAATTCAAAACACAAAAAGTCCAGAAATAAGCCTATAGTATGTAAATGGTATATCACATCAACTGGCAGAAAATGAATTATTTCAGTGTAGTTACAACTGGCCAACTTAAAAAAATTTCTGTTTTTTCTAAAATTTAGATTCCTGATTCATGCTTATAATTTGGATGTTTCCCACCCAAATTATAGCTGAAAGAACCTGCAGAAATGAAAATAAGCATTTTTTAGTCCGCATGTGCATGCCCAATCACTTTAGTCGCGTAGACTCTGCGACCCCACGACTATAACCTGCCAGACGCCTCTGTCCGTGGGATTCTCCAGACAAGAATACAGGAGTGGGTCACCATGCACTCCTCCAAGAGATCTTCCCGACCCAGGGATCATTAAACTGGCGTCTCTTATCTCTCCTGCATTGGCAGACGAATTCTTTACCACTTAACGCCACCTGGGATGCCTTGTCTTTGAATCTAGGTATTAATAAAATCTATTAGTTTAGCATAAACATCTGCATGCTCAAATAACGTATGGCAGAAGAATAAATAAATGAATGAGACAGATCTAGAGTTCCTTATGGAAGAAATGAAAGGAGTTATCTTGCATTATGTTATTTGTCTTGTTTCTTCATTTAACTCACATAAATTGCACATTTGCTTGGTGCCATCAATATTTTGGAGTATAGGAATTATTGAAAGCGTAACATGTCCTTCCAGGTCTATCATATTTCTCCTGTTAAAAGGCTCCATCCAGATGCAACGTTGGGTTGGATCTCTTTTCTACAAGGCACTCAGCATCCTTTAAGACCCAGCATTTGTTCCTTCCGTTGGAGGAGCCTGGATGTGGTCTGCTGACACTTTACTAATAAGAAGCATGACTTTTCTCTCTTCTCCTCAGCAGTCCTCTAGAATCAGAAACCCAGCTCAGAGGTAGCAAGGTCTATGGACTAAGGTACTCAGAGAAAAGGCAATGTCCAAGTCAAAGGATTACTGAATAACCTTAAGAACCTTCTACACCTGGGCTTCCAAGTGAGACATGAGACTGGCCTTCTTCAAAGCTCAGAAACTGCAGACATTTTCAGTTTCTCTTTGTGAGCACTTTCTTAGGCATAGATAGAACATCCAAAACACTCATTTATCTTCTACTGTTTACAGAATTAACATTATTATTTCCATGTTTTCAAAGCCATCTGACAGTCAAAGCATTCCTTAATATGTACGAAAGAGAACTGAAAATTCATTACTGGAGCTCTCCCAAAACAGTCTCAACAAAGCAATAAATATTCCATTCTGTGCAAAACTCAGTTTATTAAATCTTTATTCATCTCACAACAAAATCAGAGGTTAATAACTAAGGTGTTACCAATTTCAGTGGTCTGGCCCCTCGGTTTTTAAAACGTTTGCACAATTTTCACTTAATTAGTAATACCCACCCGCTTCCAGCCCTTCAACCAACAGGGGAGGAAATGAATGTAAATTCTGGAATAGAAAGTGTTCTGGAAAATGATCCTGTCAGTCATATTGATAGCTAGAATGATTTTCCAATTCTTATGGCTATCATAACAGCAGCCTGTGATTTGAAATCTTATGAAAACAGGAAAGTCGCGTTGGAAGCTGTGCTTGGAATTCCTAATGGGATGAGAGACAACTGCGATCTGCTGCTGCCACCAGCAGGCCCTTCTCACACATTGATATTTTCCCCTTGGCTCTCGGCTTTGTTTCCAACTCTTCTACAGATATTTCTTGAATACAAGTTTCCTTAATCAGGATAAATAATTATTATGTAAGTGCTCCGTCGTTCAGTCGTGTCCAGCTCTTAGCAACCCCACTGACTGTACCCCACCAGCTTCCTCTGTCCATTGGATTCTCCAGGCAAGAAAACTTGGATGAGTTGCCATTTCCTTCCCCAGGGGATCTTCCCAACCCAGGGATCGAACCTTGCGTCTCCTGCATTGGCAGATGGATTTCTACCACTACGAATAATTATTACCTAATAACAAATTTCTTTCATATGGAGCCTCAGTAACAATTTTTAAAATATCTACTATATATGATTTTTTTCTTTTAAAAATAGGTCTAGGTGTTTTTTTCCTTCTCTCCTATTCTTACTTCCATTTTTCTTCATAAGCTCCCAAACTCTTGCTTTTTGGAGGTAATTTTTCTGGTGAATGTACCTTGAGAATATGTGATCTGACTGCTACAAGACATTCCTTAAATTTTCATTTATCTTACAGGTTTAAGGCTGGAGAATACAAGTGCATTTCAAAGCCACGTCTTTCTGCGATTATACCCAGCTCCTACCACTAGGCTTCCCTGGTGGCTCAGTCGGTAAAGAGTCTGCCCATCAGGATAATGCAAGAATGCGTGTTTCTTTGACGACCAGGCAAAAACTGTTACAACCTGGTTGGTAAGTTCTGATTCGTCAGCTATATTCACCATATATTGCACCTTCGAATGTCCATTTATTCTGGTCTTTACAAAATTTCTCTTAATGGAAAAAATTTCAATTCTCTGGAAGACTGTAGAAGGAACAGGGAACAATTCTTTGCTCAAAAACATTAAAAACTTTGGGAAGATGGAATTAGGAAGTTGCCTGAAGAATAGCTGAAAGCAGTGGAATGAAACAGGGAATACGCTATTCAGTAAAGTTCTTGGTGAAAATGAAAACTATGTCTTTTATTTTCATTTAAAAAACTGAAAGCACTTTTTGGCCAACCCAATATAAACAAATTAGGTCCCCTGGATGTCCCACTAACACCTGATAACAGACTTCTTCCCAAGAGATGACCGAAGTGGTATTTCCATGATATTTCTCATAAGATGTAAGTACAGGTGATTTCTCTCCAAGCTTTGAAATTTCCTTCTTTCGATGAGTTTGAGAGCAATAAGAGTTATCCATTATTTGTTTCTGCCGCCATTAAATATAGTCAAGGTGGGGTGTAACCAATAGGGCTGTCCCCAGTACAGTCAGTGAGACGGTTTCTCGTCTAGGCCAAGACAGTAACCGAAGCCACAGAGCCTCCTTGCTTGACACTGGTTGAGACTGATTCCTCGGCTGTCTCGCTGAGGAGCTTCCGTTTGGTACAAGACTGGACAATGTGAATTCCCACCCAGCATAGCTCAAAAGTCTTGTGGAGGATGGAGATGATGGAGAATAAATTTCAAAAATAATATATGCAACTAAACCACCTTGCTCTGCACCTGAAACATTGTAAGTCAACTATACTTCAATAATATATACACATATATTTAAAAAAACGATTGTGTGGATTGATCACTATTAGAGGAATGTGCCTCTGCCCCAATACCCCAGTAAAGAAGGCTCAGTGAACACAGCTCCTGCCTCCCTTTGCTCCTTTATTCGCCATAACCCTTGAAGGAGATGACTGCTAGAGCCCGTCTGGAAGCTGCATGGTAAGAACGGAGGAGCAGCACCAACCTGGGAGCCAGGGTGACTGAGGTCACACAGGCCTGGACCTCCAAGCCAGACCCCAGACTTTTACTTGAGAAATCAACTTCTGCCTCATTTTCACTCCTGTTATTTTGGATCCTCTGATAATCGGAGCCACAGAACGACAGCAGAGTCTAGGAACGCAGGGGCAAGCGGAGATGCAGCCCAGGAAGAGGACTCAGTGAATAAGTACAAACAGAACAGAAAGTAATGAAGGTGAACAAAAAGTGGATGAATGTGGTGGCGGGCAGCACACATACTCGAGGAACAACCTAGCGAGCCATGAAGTATATTCAGATACTAAGACTTACATTCATGCACATGTATAATGGATCTTCATTAATAAAGCCCTTAGAAAAGTCTCTAGCACACAGCAAATAATATAGAGGTGCTACTGACTAAAAATTAAGAAGAATGAATGGGGTGGTAGTTAATTTTGTGTCAAGTTGGCTAGGGAGGTGACTGGTGTGGGGTCAAAGCCCTTGCTCGAATCCCAGTTGTTAGTAAATCACTAGTCTAGGGTTTGTGATGAAGGTACCTTTTAGCTACAATTAAGATTTACCATCAGTTGATTGTAAATCAGATGGAAATACCAGAGCACCTTATCTGTCTCCTGAGAAGCCTGAATGTAGGTCAAGAAGCAACAGTTAGTACCAGATACAGAACAACAGACTGGTTCAAAATGGGGAAAAGCTATATACTGTCACTCCACTTATTTAACTTCTAAGCAGAGTACATTATGAGAAATGCCAGGCTGGATGAACCACAAACTAGAATCAAGATTGCCAGGGACAATATCAATAATCTCAGATATGCAGATAAGACCACTCTAGTGGTAGAACTGTGGTGTTGGAGAAGACTCTTGAGAGTCCCTTGGACTGCAAGGAGATCCAACCAGTCCATTCTATAGGAGATGAACCCTGGGATTTCTTTGGAAGGAATGAAAAAAGCTGAAACTCCAGTACTTTGGCCACCTCACGAGAAGAGTTGACTCACTGGAAAAGACTCTGATGCTGGGAGGGATTGGGGGCAGGAGGAGAAGGGGACGACAGAGGATGAGATGACTGGATGGCATCACTGACTCGATGGAGGCGAGTCTGAGTGAACTCTGGGAGTTGGTGATGGACAGGGAGGCTTGGTGTGCTGCGATTCATGGGGTTGCAAAGAGTCGGACACGACTGAGAGACTGAACTGAACTGAACTGAACTGAATGGTAGAAAGCAAAGAGGAACTAACTAGAGAGTCTCCTGATGAGGGTGAGACAGGAGAATGAAAAAGCTGGGGTAAAACTCAACATTCAAAAAATTAAGATCATGGCATCCAGTCCCATCACTTTATGGCAAATAGAAGGGGAAAAAGTGGAAGCAGTAACAGAATTTCGTTTCTTGGTCTCCAAAATCACTGCGGATGGTGACTGCAGCCATGACATTAAAAGACTCTGGCTCCTTGGAAGGAAAGCTATGACCAACCTAGACAGCATATTAAAAAGCAGAGACATCACTTTGCCAACAAAGGTCCATCCAGACAAACCTATGGTTTTTGCAGTAGTCATGTATGGATGTGAGAGTTGGACCAGAAAGAGTGCTGACTACCAAAGTATTGATGCTTTTGAACTGTGGTCCTGGAGAAGACTCTTGAGAGTCCCTGGGACTGCAAGGAGATCCAACTAGTCAATCCCAAAGGAAATCGGTCCTGAATATACATTGGAAGGACTGACACTGAAGCTGAAACTCCAATACTTGGGCCACCTGATGCAAAGACCTGACTCATTGGAAAAGACCCTGATGCTGGGAAAGATTGAAGAAAGGAGAAGGGGGCAATAGAGGATGAGATGGTTGGATGTCATCACCAAGCCATGAACATGAACTTGGGCAATCTCCAGGATACGGTGAAGGACAGGGAAGCCTAGCATGTTGCAGTCCATGGGGTCACAAAGAGTCAGACATGACTAAGCTACTGAACACCAACAAAAAAAAATAGATTATCCTCCCTAAGTTGGGAGAACAGGTGGCATTAAGAGCAAAAACTAAAGTTGCCAAAGAAGAAGGAATTCTGCCTCAAAACTGCAACATGGAGATTCTGTCTGTTTTTTCCAGCTGCTGGCTTGCCCTAGATTTTGGCTTGCCCTAGATTCTGGCTTGCCCCACCAGCCCCCACAATCACATGAGTCAACTCAGACATAAAGATAGATAGACAGACAGCCAGACAGACTGCTCTCATTTTGTTTCTCTAGAGAACAGTAATACAAATGGAAAGTTCGTGGTCCAGCGGTTAAGAATCTGCCATACAACGCAGGGGACGCGAGTTCAATCCCTGCTCAGGGAACTGGGCTCCCATCTACTGCAGAGCAAATAAGCCCTCGCAACACTGCTAGCGAGTCCACCCATCACAACCGAAGACCTCGTATGATGCAGTTGAGCCCCGAGGCAGCAGACAGAGAAAGAAACCTGCACTAGCAGGCGCTGGAATTTGTTGACTGCTGGGAGGGGAGTTAACAGACCAGAACAGTCAGATAGAAGCCTTGCTCAGCACATCATCACCTCCAATCCTCCTTTCCTCCCAAAGCCGCCCTGAAGAACAACCCCTCCAGGACCCCAAATATTCAGTCCCCCTCCTTCCCTTGCCAGATTTAGGGAAGATGAGAAGGACCATGATAGTCACAGTCTACCCCAGCTCTGGAAGGAAATCCTTACAGGCACAAGATATCTTTACAGGGTGACAAAAATGTTCTAGGGTCAAAGAATGGTGATCATTAAGCAACATTTTTAATACAATATTAATAA
>SJYC01027291.1:0-19748 GCA_006408675.1 Madoqua kirkii
ACATTTAACACTTTAGGTTTTCAAGTAAGTGTAACAAACTCCAACAAACCGTTCTGTGTCAATACGGATTTTCCCTCACAGTTGTTTTTATCATAAAAGCTGCATGCTGAACTGGTACGGATGTTATGGGCAACATATGGCTCTTAGGGATGTTAATCTGTAATGGCCTGAAGCAGAGAACACAGGCCAGTTGTAGAAGAGGATTCTGGAAAACTATTCTAAACCAAAAAAACCCTCCGTCACACAAGGTAAGAGAAAATTATATCCCTTTGTTGAGTCCTTTCTTCAACAACAAAAATAGCAAGTCTACAAATCCCTCTAAGGCCCAACATACTAACTCGGAAGCAACTCAGAGAAACAGTGCCGTCTACTGGTTATACATGTCATTTGCTGCAAATCACAGAATTTCAGTCTTGCCAGTAAGTTGCCAGACAATGTGAAGCAGGCCTTGAAGGCAACGTTCAGGAACAAAGGGAAGGCAGGTGTATCTGACTTCTTTATCATACACGCTGCTAGATGGATGGATGAGCTCTTGGGAAGCTGAATTCTACTGATCCGAGATGCTCACACTTTAATCCGTCAGTGATTCAGTCCTAATGAGGACGTGATTCAAATGTATTTATGCTGTTATTTAGAGCAAAATATTCCCATGAAGATATGTCAAAGGTGCATTTGTGCAATTAGAAATGAATCACATACTTGACTCAAATAGTACCCTTTGCACTGACAGTTTTTGTCAGCTCATTCTGCAGACATGATTCCAGAAATCTTGGAAGAAGGGAAGTCTCTGTGCTGCCAGAAGGGAAGAAAAACCACGGGCTCTGCGTTCTGGAGAAGGAAATGGCAACCCACCCCAGGACTCACTTGTCCAGAGAATTCCATGAACAGAGGAGCTGGGCAGGTTACAGTCCATGGGATGGCAAAGAGTCAGCCACGACTGTGTGACTTTCACTTTCTTCCTGCCTTCTTCAGTGCCAAGCACAGCCCCACACTCAGCAATCGGCTTTAAAAAAATACCCTGAAAGTGAGATCTCTGAGCAAGGAACCCAATCATGGCGGTTAAAGTGTGTGTGTGGCGGGGGTGAGGGGTGGGGACGGATGAAGTATCTCATTCATTTATTCATTCATTTCTCACTTGCAAGTAGCTGTCTTGTGCCAGGGGCCATACAAGGTACTGAGATGCTAGTATTACAAAATAACAGTTACAAACTGTGTTATCTCAAAGCAGATAATGGACAAAAGAATTCTTATAAATTGAGTATCAGCCACAGCAAAGGCACTGTGTATGTACACCCCAGATGTTAACTGGACACTCCTAAAACCTGGGTTCACTGAGTCTGATCCCCCGTGCATCCCCAGCCTGGTGGCCTGAAAGCCTTCTTCCACCCCCAACAGCCGAGCGCTGTCTTCTCAGTCTCGGGGCTCCTGTGTCCTGCAGGCGGCCTGTTCCAGGTCACATGCAAGCTCTTGGCAAACTCTCTTCTGAAATTCTGGCAAGATTTCAGAGTAGGGCAGAGACTGAGGAGGGTTACTTTCCACACTACTCAGCAAACAGTCACGGGAAGAACAACTATAATTCAAACATCCTCCCTGGTTCCCATCACAGAGCACGCCCCTTATCTAACCCAGTCCCAGCCTCCCTCCACATTCTCACTTTTCTCCCCTCCATCCTTCCCACTCAGATTGTCTCCAAAGTTACAAATTTTCCTTCCTCTATTCCACTTTGATAGCAACCAACACCCACATTGCTGAAAGGTTCACCAAGTTTGAATAGAGTGTTTTTCCAAATAAAAACTAAGAGGAATTCTGATGCAGTCTAGACAATATTTCTCCACAGACACAGAAAACAAACACCTGGCTACCAAAGAGGAAAAGGGGCAGGACGGATAAATTAGGACTCAACAGATACACATAACTATATATAAAATAGTAAGCAGCAAGGACCCACTGTAGAGCACACGGAACTATACTCAATATCTTGTAATAATCTGTAATGGTAAAGAATCTGAAAAAGAATATATATATATATATGAATCATTTTGCTGTATACCCATACCTGAAACTAACACATTATGAACCAACTATACTTCAAAAAAAAGATAATATTTCTCTACCTGGCTGGCTATATATTTCATGTAAGTTTCACAACTACCCTCAGACATATCACTGAACAGACAGTAAAACTCAGTTCATTGAAGACAACACTAACGCTGTGTCATAGGTTGCTGATGTATGCCAAGCACTTAGCATTTAGAACACAGTAATAAAAACTTAATGTTAGCAATTATTATATTTATTACTATAACATTCATTTTATCTCTTCTGTAGCAACATTTACTAGCGAGGCAATATCTTCCAGTCTCATGTCTTTATTAAATACCATCTACCTGCTGGAAAATCCTGAATTTCTCTCTAGCCTTGACCAATGTTTCTGAACTCAGCTCATAACAAACTGCTTATTTGACACCTCCACTGCCTACCTAACAGGCTTATCAAACTTGACGTAATCAAGTCTGAACCTGTGCTTTCCCCCCACAGACCTCCTCTCACAGCCTTCTTATCTCAGTAACTGGCAACTCCATTGCTCCTTCGGCTCGGGCCAGAAACCTTGCATCATTTCTAATGATTCCAAAATCACTTTTCCTTTTTTTCTTACACCTTAAATTCAATCCATTCAGATGCCTTGTCAGCTCTGTGTTCAAAAATATCCACAACCCAACACTGCCCTGCTCCCCCTTGGTCCAATCACCAACGCCTCTTGACAAGATTATGGCAAGAGCCTCCTAACTCATCTCATTGTTTCCACCCACGTCCCACCAGTCTGTTCTCATCACTGAGCGACTCATCTCGTGACTTTCCTTGGCTCAATTCCCAGTCGTTTTCCATCTCCCTCCGAGTAAAGCTGAAGCCCTCAAGATGGTCTTCGATGCCCTGTAACATCTGACCTCCTCCACTGCGATTCTTCCACCTCATCTCTTACTACACTTCTGACTCTCCACAGTGGCCTCGAGCTGTTTCTCAAATGCGTCAATACTCCTTCGCTTGTCTCAGAACCTTTGCACTTGTGGTTCCTTTTATCTGGAACACTGTTCCCCAGAAAATGTCATGGGTCTCAATCCCTGACTTTTTTCACGCTTCTGCACAAATCCACCGCATATAAACAGCAATCTCCATCTTCACTTTAATATCTCCCTTATTATTTTTCTTCATAGCACTTATCACCAGGTGCAATATTATGCTGTTAAGTCGCTTCAGTTGTGTCCGACTCTTTGCGACCCTATGGACTATAGCTTGTCAGGCTCCTCTGTCCATGGGATGCTCCAGGCAATACTGGAGAGGGTTGCCATTTCCTCCTCCAGAGCATCTTACTGACCCAGGGATCAAACCTGTCTCTTGTCTCCTGCATTGCCAGGCAGGCTCTTTACTGCTAGTATCACCTGGAAAGCCCTCTGAAACCAAAGAACTATCTACAAAAGCAGGCTCCTACTCAGGACACTCTGGGCTGCAGTAGACACACACCCAGACACGCCAGCTCTGCGCACGGCTCCAAGGCCACATGTGTGCAGGTGCACAATCCTTGCCCCCTGGAGGACCAGCTTGACCGGCTTACGGGCAGACTGGAGAACACTGCCAGATGGGGGCCTCCTGGGAGAGGACATGCATCCTGACCAAGCAGGCCCAAGTTCAAGGCTTCCTGCTAGAGCTGTAGGCCTGGGATCCCAGGGCCACCAGAGCCGGGTGTCCCTCTGAGTGGCCCCACCTGGCATGTCCACCTGACACCTCCCTTATATATGAGTTATCATTCTCATGATGCTAGAATGGAAGCACAGTGAGGGCAGAGACTGTCTATTTTTTGCTGTATGCGTTAATTCCTAAGACGATGTCCAACATGTACTAGGTATTCAATAAATAATTGAAATGACAAATGAACTTAATTAAAATTAAGAAAGGCAGGGATTTCAAGCAGCTCACCCATACCTAATGTGAATAGAGGTCAAGATGAAGCCTGAGAAGAGTTCACTGCATGTGTCAGCTGGGGAGTGACTGGATAGAGGCCTCCAGTACTGGGCACAGAGACACTGCGAACTCCTCTGAAAACGGACGGTGCTGATGGCTGTACAACACTGTGAACGTACAGGCGGTGATTCATTTCGACATGGTCTGTTTTTCAAATGTGGTATGAAGCAAAATTTATTATCCTTTAAAAATGTTTTCATGTATCAGCTCATTCCAGTCAATGATTATTCTGCCAACAAATAATGACAATTGGATGCCATCGATCCTAATTATTCAAGTGCTTTTCCTCGGTGATGCCTCTGTGGGTAATGTCTTAGGTTAGGTCACCTGGACAACAGACCGAGCAGGTCCGCACGCAGGCAGTTTGTTAGGACTGACATCTCAAGGCACTCAAGGAAGCAGGTCTGGACACAGAGACAAGCTGAGCGGCAGTGAAGCGACAACACAGGCCTCAACAGAGGGCCTGGAGCTGGAGGGGCCCTGTGGGCTTGTCCCAGACTGAGGCAAGGGGCTGGGCCTTTCTACCCTACATCACAGATCAGTGGGCACCAGTCACCCAGGGAAGGGAGGGAACTTTGCATAAGGCAGCTCCTTTCAGCTGTGGGCTCTTCTTGGAGACAGACTTGGCTATGAGTGGTCGTCAGTGACACTCCCAATAGCTGGATAAATGAGCAGCTAGATCCTAAAGGGGGCAAGCCGGGCAGTATACCCTAGTGTCCACTACAATTAAAATAAGACAGTAACGCAGCTAGTCTCTTACCTTTTTAAAAAGATTTTATACCTGAGAATAATGTGATACAAGATACATCTGAAGACAGTTTTATATGTTAAGCCTCATATAAGAGGCCTATACACAGAGTCCAGAAATGCCATTTTTGCTTTTTATTAGTTGATTACTTCCTTTCTGACAAACTTGGTCCCCAAAATGCCAGTTCGTGAATCATAGATGTACAAACACCCCAGGCGTGCACGTGCACACGTGTGTGTTCAGTTGCTCAGTCATGTCCGACTCTCTGCGATCCCATGGACTATAGCCCGCCAGGCTTCTCTGTCCCTGGGGATTCTCCAGGCAAGGATACTGGAGTGGGTAGCCGTTCCCTTCTCCAGGGGACCATCCCAACCCACTGATCGAACCCAGGTCTCCCACATTGCAGGTGGATTCTTTACCATTTGAGCCACCAGGAAAGCCCAAGAATACTAGAATAGGTAGCCTATCCCTTCTCCAGGGGATCTTCCTGACCCAGGAACCAAACTGGGGCTCCTGCATTGCAAGCGGATTCTTTACCATCTGAGCTACTAAGGAAGCCCACAAACACCCAGGCGTGGCACTACACATCTAAAGAACTCAGATTTGATGATAATTGAGTCTTTACTCAAAACCTTAAGACCATATTTGGTCTAAAAGGGATCAAAAGCTGATTATAGGAGCCCTAACTGGAGATTAAATGAGTAATTCCTTTCTCTTTGGAACTTCAGTCTTGTAAAGCTTGCTTTGTACATTAACATCAACAATTACCTCAGAAACCTTTGACATGATGGTAGCTGAACCACGGTCCGTTGCATACACACTGCTTGGTGGACATGGCTTTACAGGCCGCGTGTCAGTCCCCTAGGAGTCCGAGGTCCCAGATTAGAAACCAGTGCTTTGAAACGTCCAATGCTCCGCCCCATCCTGCCACAACCTACACACCATTCTCACCCAAACTGCCCTGCATCACATCTTCAGCATCTGTAATCCTAATCTCTCATTCTCCTTCTCCTTTGAACTACAGTTTAAACTTATCAAAGTTTTCAATTGTCTCCCACATCTACGGCTACAATTCCTAATCAATTTAGCTTTCCCAAAGACAAGAAACTGGGCATTTTACCTTTTAATATTCCTTATAAAAATTCTTTAGAAAGAACTTAATAAAGTGCACAAATTATGGAGTTATTGATAAGCAATTATAGGATGACAGAAGTATGTCTTTCATGTTTCAGTATTTAGGAACATATATAAAACATTAATCAAGTCAGTTTTGACAATCATATCAAAACTATAATATAGTGTGCAATAAAATACATTATTATAATTAAGATAATTCTATTTGTTTTCCAAAAATACATTTACTTACTAGATTAACTTTTTAAAGGGGGAAGCAAAGTAACATCATAAAGTAATATTTCATTATATAGCAATAGTTTGATTGGTTATATTTTGAAAAAAGAATGATACATTTTCTCTTATTCTTTCAAGAAAAGGATCTGTAAGATTTAAATGATCTCCAGGAACATGTTTCCATTGCTTCAGCTGTGACATAGAGAGAGGTTTCAGGGAATCAGACTTCTGCTGATGTGGACCAAGCTGACAATTTCTAGACACAGGGAGTTTTTCCAATGAATCACCTGAAATAAGTCAAACAATAAGAAAATCCTTAGGCCAATTAATACTCTATTATCTACAATACTTTTTTATTATATGATGAGCCTGTGTGATTTATTACATTTGATTATCATAGTTCATGTTAAGATGAGCAAATTCAATTAATTCATTCCTTCTACAAATATTTATAAATTGTTTATTATGTGCTAACTTGAGCAAAGAGGGCTAAAGTCGTCAACAAAAACAGACAAGGCCTCTGACTTCAAATACCTTATGATCTAACAAGAGAAATACACATTAAACAAATAATCATCCAGAGAGATAAATGTATTATAGGGCCACAATTTCTTATCTAAAAGCCTGTGGGGACAGATAGGTTTCTAAATTTAGAATATAATTGTAAAAACATACCACTCCATAATCAAATTCATTAATCAGCTATGGCAAGAACAGTTGTACAAAAGAGATTAAAGACCATCAATAAATTCACATAAATTTAGCTAAGGTTTCTGCCACCAAATAAGACTGTTGCAAATTTATGAAAGTGAAGTGAGTGAAAGTCCTTCAGTCATGTCCACCCTTTGCACCCCCGTGGACTATACAGTCCATGGAATTCTCCAGGCCAGAATAGAGTGGGTAGCCTTTCCCTTCTCCAGGGGATCTTCAAAACCCAGGGATCAAACCCAGGTCTCCTGCATTGCAGGCAGATTCTTTACCAGCTGAGCCACAAGGGAAGAAGATGCAGGACAGTGGGGGGGACAACTTTTGGTCTTTCAAGCTTTCTAGATTTCAAAATTGGAAATAAGAAACTATGGAGCCACATTACAAATAGAGCTAAGGGTATGAAGCTAAGACAGACAGGGCTATGAGCATGTATAACAGGAGAAGCTGACTTCTGAAGGATGACAGAGTGGCCACAATGGCAAAGTAGGAAGACCCTGAGCTGCCTTCTCCCATGGGCACACCAGAAGTACAACTATGTAGTTGTTACCAATTGCAACTTTCTATGAGAGGGACTGAAGACCAACAGAAGACATTTTCCACAATTAAAGACAGAAAGAACTACAAGGAGATGGGTAGGAAAGGCAGAGATGCAGTCAGGACCCACCCCCCTGTGTAGGTGACCCACAAACTGGAGGATAATCACAACTGCAGAGGTTCTCCGCAAGGACCAAGGGGCCTGTGGCCATGTCAAGCTCTCCAGCCTGGGGGTTCTGCACAGGGAAGATGAGCCCCTAAAACATCTGGCTTTGAAGACCAGAAAGAATTGAATATGGGAAAGCCAGAGGGCTATAGAGGCCACTTCTCCAAGATCAGGAAAAACCCAACCTATTTAATACACAAAAATAAACAGAGGCAAAATGAGGAGACAGAAGAATATGTTCCAAGCAAAGAAATAAGATAAAACCCCAGAAGACATACTAAGAGAAGCAGAGATAAGCAATCAACCCAATAAAGAGTTCAAGATAATAACCATAAAGATGTGCAACAAACTCAGGAGAGGAATGGTAAGAAGTTTACTAAGAGCTAGAAAACAGAAGAACCAAACAGAGCAGAAGATACAAAAGCTGAGGCTGCTTTCAGAATCTAGGAGACAATAGAAAAATACCTTGAAAGTACTGACCAGAAAAAAAAAAACCAAAACATTAAAAAACCCTATCAACTAGAACTGTACACCCAGCAAAGACAGAATTTAAGAAAGAGAGAAAACACTTTGAAAAATTAAATACTGAGAGACTTAACCACTAATAGACCCTTGCTGGAGGAAAAAACAAAAAATGAAAAGACAGACAGTAGAAATGAATCAAAATATATCAGTAATTATAATTAATGTAAATAGACTGAATGCTCTAACTGAAAGAAAACATCAGACCAGATAAAAAAAGAAAATTCAGGCTCATGCTATTTAAATGAAGCTACCTAAAACGATACAGAAAGATTTAATGTAAAAGAATGGGAAAAGATGTATCAGATAAACACTAACAATGAGAAAGTCAGTGTAATATATTAACATAGAACAAAATGAAAGCAAAAGACGTTAGTGATAAAGCAAACCCTACATAATGAAAATATAAATAATAATAAAATAAATGATAATGAAAACATTTCACAAACAACATAAAATATGTAAAGCAAAAATTGACAGAACGATGAGAAAGAGAAAACTTCACTGTCATATTGTAAGATTTTAATGTAGTTCTCAATAACATGTCTAACAAAGTATTAGGTTATTAACAGAAAAATGGGCAAATGTTATGAACAGGTGGTTCACATAAAGAAAATACAGCTCTTAACCACAGAAAAGCATTCTCAACTTCATTCATAACAAAAGAAAATTAAATTAAGACAAACAAGCCATTTTTACTCTCACACTGGCAAAAACCCAAACATCTGATAATTCTAAATTGGGAAAGCTGTGGGGAAATAGTATACTGTTGGTGGGGTATAAGTGATACAACCTCCACTCCAGTGGAGGGCACCTTAGCAGGAACTACCAAATTACAAACACACGTATTCTCTTACAGAGCAACACTTATAATTAACATTATGGAGATATTTTAACATGTGGAAAAAGATGTATGAATGAAGATGCATACTGACTGAAAAGAACCTAATTACATAGCTTCAGTGAGGTTAGATGAATAAATTATGGTCTATGCATTCAATGGAGGATTACATTAACTGAGGGGAAAATGAGAATGAGGAAACTTTCTATAATGATACAGAAAGATCATGAGATATACTATTAAATGAAAAAGGTAGAGTTCAGCTCAGTTCAGTCGCTCAGTCATGTCTGACTCTTTGTGACCGCATAAGTTGCAGCACCCCAGGCCTCCTTGTCCATCACCAATTCCCAGGGTCCACCCAAACCCATGTCCATCCAACCATCTCATCCTCTGTTGTCCCCTTCTTCTCCTGCCCTCAATCTTTCCCAGCATCAGGGTCTTCTCTAATAAGTCAGCTCTTTGCGTCAGTTGGCCAAAGAATTAGAGTTTCAGCTTCAACATCAGTCCTTCCAATGAACACCCAGGACTGATCTCCTTTAGGATGGACTGGGTGCATCTCCTTGCAGTCCAAGGGACTCTCAAGAGTCTTCTCCAACACCACAGTTCAAAAGCATCAATTCTTCAGTGCTCAACTTTCTTTATAGTCCAACTCTCACATCCATACATGACTACTGGAAAAACCACAGCCTTGACTAGACAGACCTTTGTGGCAAAGTAATGTCTCTGCTTTTCAATATGCTGTCTAGGTTGGTCATAACTTTTCTTCCAAGGAGTAAGTGTCTTTTAATTTCATGGCTGCAATCACCATCTGCAGTGATTTTGGAGCCTCCAAAAAATAAAGTCTGACATTGTTTCATTGTTTCCCCATCTATTTCCCATGAAGTGATGGAACTGGATGCCATGATCTTCGTTTTCTGAATGTTGAGCTTTAAGCCAACTTCTTCATTCTCCTCTTTCACTTTCATCAAGAGGCTCTTTAGTTCCTCTTCACTTTCTGCCATAAGGGTAGCGTCATCTGCGTATCTGAGGTTATTGATATTTCTCCCGGCAATCTTGATTCCAGTTTGTGTTTCTTCCAGTCCAGCATTTCTCATGATGTACTCTGCATAGAAGTTAAATAAACAGGGTGACAATATACAGCCTTGACATACTCCTTTTCCTATCTGGAACCAGTCTGTTGTTCCATGTCCAGTTCTAACTGTTGCTTCCTGACCTGCATATAGGTTTCTCAAGAAGCAGGTCAGGTGGTGCGGTATTCCCATCTCTAGAAGAATTTTCCAGTTTGTTGTGATCCACAGTCGAAGGCTTTGGCATAGTCAATAAAGCAGAAATAGATGTTTTTCTGGAACTCTCTTGCTTTTTCCATGATCCAGTGGATGTTGGCAATTTGATCTCTGGTTCCTCTGCCTTTTCTAAATCCAGCTTGAACATCAGGAAGTTCACGGTTCACGTATTGCTAAAGCCTGGCTTGGAGAATTTTAAGCATCACTTTACTAGTGTGTGAGATGAGTGCAATTGTGCAGTAGTTTGAGAATTCTTTGGCATTGCCTTTCTTTGGGATTGGAATGAAAACTGACCTTTTCTAGTCCTGTGGCCACTGCTGACTCTTTCAAATTTGCTGGCATATTGAGTGCAGCACTTTCACAGCGTCATCTTTCAGTATTTGAAATAGCTCCACTGGAATTCCATCACCTTCACTAGCTTTGTTCGTAGTGATGTTTCCTAAGGCCCATTTGACTTCGCATTCCAGGATGTCTGGCTCTAGGTGAGTGATCAAACCATCCTGATTATCTGGGTCATGAAAATCTTTTTTGTACAGTTCTTCTGTGTATTGTTGCCACCTCTTAATATCTTCTGCTTCTGTTAGGTCTGTACCATTTCTGTCCTTTACTGAGCCCATCTTTGCATAAAATGTTCCCTTGGTAGCTCTAATTTTCTTGAAGAGATCTCTAGTCTTTCCCATTCTGTTGTTTTCCTCTATTTCTTTGCATTGATCGCTGAGGAAGGCTTTCTCATCTTTCCTTGCTATTCTTTGGAACTCTGCATTCAAATGAGTATATCTTTCCTTTTCTCCTTTTTTTTTCACTTCCCTTCTCTTCACAGCTATTTGTAAGGCCTCCTCAGACAGCCATTTGGCTTTTTTGCATTTCTTTTTCTTGGAGAAAAAGATATAGAAGATACAGAATCATACACATACTACACTATCCCTTATGGGGAGGTTGGGGGAAACTGGGGAATAGTATTTATTCAGAGTTCCTTGCTTATGTATAAAAATACCTCTAGAAGGATACACAAAAAACTAGTAACAGTAGTTTTTTATAGGGTAGCAGGACTAGAAAATAGACAGATGAGGGCATTACTGGAGGAAGTGTTTTCACCATATACATTTTATACTTTCAAATAGCTTTCATATGTAAACATTACCAACTTTCCAGTTAAATTAGTAAATTTTTAAATCTTTAAAATAAGAAAAAACTAATTTGGTAACAGAAAAAAATTTGACTCATATGGCAGAACTCTAAACTAATTAAGAGAATACAAATGATTTTCATGCACAAGAGAAACATTTGCTAACTGAACACACCAGGCCATACACCAGGTCTCTATAGTTGCCAACGAATCAATATCATGCAGACCATACTTGGGACTACAGTGCAGTAGCCAGAATTCCATAACAAAAACTAAAGTACATTTTAAACATACTTTTAAATACCTCATGAGCCAAAGAAGAAATTATAATGGAAAATAAAAAATATTTAGAACTGAAAAATCGTTAAGACAGCCTATCAAAATTATGAGATTCAGCTTAGTAGAAAATTTACAGCTTTAATAACTCATTTTAGAAAAGAAGACTGAAAGTCATTAACCTAGGGATTCAAGTTTAAAAAATAGGGGAAAAAACTAGATAAATACAGGGCAAAAGAAAAGAAATAGAGTAGAAATCCCTAAAATGGAAAAAACATACAATAGAGGAGATTAATGTTGACTATATATAGATTATTTCATGCTAGCCTTATAGTTTCACTTCTTAAACTCATCTCAATACAATTATCAAGCGACTTCCAACTTCCGGCCATTACTTGCTCAAGTACTAGCCCAAATCGAGTTCCCATCTGAGTGGTGTTCATTCTGGAGGGCTGACACTTTCAGTCTCATTTAAGCAGCACAAGCAGTGTGTGACGTACTAAGAAGTCTGGTGGCTTACGCGTACTCTCCACAAAGTATGACCTCATTACACAAAATAAACAGTAGGGTCAGCCTGTCAAGTGTTTGTGTGTGTGTGAAATAGAAATAAGGATTAAAAACATTTCTCTCATTCTTAAATCACTGTCATCAGGAATTGAAAGATTTTTACTAAATAAGTCAAATTTTCTCACAATTGATGCTGAAATAAGCTAAATTGAGAGAACTAATAGGGTTCTAATTAAAATTTTCTCTCCTAGAGTAATGGAAATAAAAACAAAAATAAACAAATGGGACCTAATTAAAAGCAAAAGGAAACTATAAACAAGATGAAAAGACAACCCTCGGAATGTTAGAAAACAATTCCAAATGAAGCAACTGAACAGGATTAATCTCTCAAATATACAAGCAGTTCATGCAGCTCAGTATCAGAAAACAAACAATCCAATCAAAAATATGGGTGGAAGACCTAAACGCACGTTTCTCCAAAGAAGACACACAGATAGCCAACAAACACATGAAAAGATACCAACATTACTGATTACTAAAAAAAGGCAAATCAAAACTACAATGAGATATCACCTCACACTGGTCAGAATGACTATCATCAAAAAATCTACAGACAATAAATGCTGGAGAGGATACGGAGAAAGGCATCCTCTTACACTGTTGGTGGGAAAGCAAATTGATACAGTCACTATTCCTAAAAAACTAGGAACAGAACTACCATATGACCCAGCAATCCCACTCCTGGGCATAAACCCTGAGAAAACCATAATTCAAAAAGACACATGTGCCCCAACGTTTACTGCAGCACTATTTACAGGAGCTAGGACACGGAAGCCACCTAGATGTCCACTGACCTGAAAGAAGCTGTGGCAAATATACACAATGGAATGTTACTCAGCCATAAAGAGGAAGAAATCTGAGTCAGCTGAAGCGAGGTGGATGAAACTGAAGCTTGTTATACAGGGTGAATTTAAGTTAAAAAGAGGAAAATGTCATATATTAATACATACATATGGAATCCTGAAAAACGGTACTGACGAACCTATGTGCAGGACAGGAGCAGAGACGCAGAGGAAGAGAACAGACTGTGGACCAGCTGGGGAGGAGGGGGCACGTATGGACTGCGTGAGCAGCGCTGCCAGATCCACAGCGCCACGTGAGACGCAGCTGCGCGGGAAGCAGCTGTGCAGCACGCGCATCTCGGCTGGGTGGCAGGAGGCTCAGGAGGCAGGGGACACATGTGCACTTACAGCCGAGTCATGCTGTCGCACAGCAGAAACAGACACAACACTGTAAAGCAATTATCCTCCATTTAAAAACAAAAAGGGGGGAGGGGCAAAAAAAATTTCTTTTCTCAAATATCCATCTTGCAGCTGCCCTAAGACCTGAAGAAAAAGAAAACTAACATATACAAGTGGTCAATATTTTAGTCATTCTGTTTTTAAATATTTTCAACTGCTAAAGAGAGACCAATTAACTTCATCATCATAACAGAATTAAAATACAACTAACCTGTATGATTTTCTCCTGTACATTCACAGTAAGCAGGTCATGAGTAACACTGTGCACTTACAGCCGAGTCATGCTGTCGCACAGCAGAAACAGACACAACACTGTAAAGCAATTATCCTCCATTTAAAAACAAAAAGGGGGGAGGGGCAAAAAAAATTTCTTTTCTCAAATATCCATCTTGCAGCTGCCCTAAGACCTGAAGAAAAAGAAAACTAACATATACAAGTGGTCAATATTTTAGTCATTCTGTTTTTAAATATTTTCAACTGCTAAAGAGAGACCAATTAACTTCATCATCATAACAGAATTAAAATACAACTAACCTGTATGATTTTCTCCTGTACATTCACAGTCAAGCAGGTCATGAGTAACACAATGTGAACTTTCATGCAATGTGAACAAATTTTTAAGTTCTTCCACTGAAAACTGAATATGATCAGATGTCTTGGATAGGTCTACAACTGTCCCAGAAAGACCCTGCTTACTGATCTGTCTTTGATAGATCTTTTCCTCGATTGTACCTGAAGAGAAAACATCCATTAGATTTCCTTCAGATCTTTACAACTGTCATTTTGGTAGGGTAAAATATGTTTACTATTATACTAGCTAACAAAATAAGATTCCTGGTACTGAAGCACAGTTTAACACACAAAATACCTTTATTTACTCAAAGAGAATACACCTTTTTTCATACTGGAGGGTTACTACCTGTGGTTAGGAGTCTGTAAATATGTACAGGGTGCTTCTGACCATCTCTCCACACTCTAGACATTGCCTGTAGAAAATAAATGAAAATTCTGAAAGTACAATAGAAACCTTCTCCACATAAGCAACTTGTATTCATAAATTTAAGACTAGGAATTCTAGATTTCACTTACTGCTTCAAAAAACAAAGCCCAGGCATAACTAAGCCTTCTCCACTTCAATTTTTTTTTTCCTGAGTTTAAGAAAGGGATGAATGAACACTCGTTATGGTACTGTAAAATAACCACAGGGTGCCATGCAACAGTGAAAGGGTCTATCTGCATCGAAAAAAAACTGGGATAGCAAGTTTGGGAAGTAAGAATGCAAAGAACCAAGGATAGCATGGGCATGGAGGGTTTATTCTCGGTCCAATAGGCTAATGATTCACTTCTAAGGAACCCTAGGATACCTGCAATCAGCTCAGGCTCTAGGCAGATCCCTGAGGTTTCAAGATTTATCAGTGATTCTATTTAGTAAAAGGTTGATGTTCAAACCCTGAACATTCCAAAGAAAATTATGGCCCTCAACCAGCTTCTGGAAGCCCCTGGAATACTGTACCTGATAAAAGCATCTTAGGTTACCTGGGGTCTTGGGCCATAAAGCTGTTTATGCTAACGATGTGATTTAGGTGGGGACTTGGGCCAGTATGACCTTGCAGAGGCCAACCTGACCAGCCTCCAACGAAAGTCTAGACATCAAGGCTCGGTGAACTTCTCTGGTTGACAGTGGGTGTTGCCATTCACTGATGCTAGGAAAATTCAGTGCTGTCCATACAACTCCACAGGGAGACGAAAACTGGAAGCTTGCACCTGCTCTCTCCTGGACTCTGCCCTAAGTACCTTTTACCTGTGCTGATTTCACTGGGTATCCTTCCACTGTAATAAACCCTAACTTGAGGATAACTGCTTTTCTTGATTCTGTGAGTCCTTCTAGTGAATCACTGAACTGAGGGTTGTCTCCCAGTCCCCTAACACAGCTACCAGGTGAGGTACACATCTACAGGTAGAAACTTCAAAATCTGTGAAGATGGACTGTACTCTGAAGAGAACCAAGGCTGCTTCTAAGATATTTTCCTAAGGAAGCTAGTTTTTCATCTTCACTATACCCTGCACGAATACCGATCATAGCGCCTACAACACCTTGCTGTCCTCCCCTGACGGCCATGGGCATCCTGAAGGCCCAACTAGCTAGAGAGTCAAGCAGGGCCTGGAGACATGCAGGCTTGGGTATGAATCCTGACTCTGCCTCTTACAAGCTATGTGACCTGGAACAAGCTTCCACACCTTCATCTGCAAAACGGAGCTTACAACACGCACACCTATAGGACTACTGTGAGGACTGAACAGATGTAAAGCATTTAGTGGAATGCCTGATACGAAACAAGGGCTGAATATGCAGCAGTTCTTATACTTCATCATCACCCTCATATCCCCGCAGGCACCGTATCCCCCTTCGGCATTTTATAATGTTTGTTTAATATAGAAACAGTCCTACCTGGATATCAGTAGCTGGATTCCAATCAATGTCATAGAGGATTAAGTGAGATCCTCCAATAAGGTTAAGCCCCACACCACCAGCTTTTGAACTTAACAAAAAAATAAAATCAGAAGAGTATTTACTATTAAAGCCATCAACAATTTTCTGCCTTTGAGAGATTGGGGTCTGTCCATCAAGTTTGTATAAGCATATCCATGACGCTTGCAGACTTCTTGTAAAATATCCAGGGTTCGTGTATAGTTGGATACCAACACAACTCTGTCAATCAAAAAGAAAGAATCTTTATATACAACTTGGAAAGAGTATTAGATTTTTTTAATTAGAGAAAAATACTAATATTATCACTGATATTTATAGAATATCCAACAGAAGTTTGTATAATTAAAACACAGATTCTCTTTCAAATTCCATTTTAAAGTCAATAGCTAAGAGGGAATTCTCTGGAAGGCCAGTGGTTAGGAATCTGTGCTTTTACTGCCAAAGGCATGGGTTCATTCCCTGGTTGGGGAGCTGGGATCCCACAAGGCACATGGTGCGGAAAAAAAAAAAGAAATCTAAGAGACTTTCAGTAAAAAGATAATGGAGTAAACACCTTTCTGCTTTCGTTACCTTTCTTAAGTCACCCTAAGAACGCAAGAAAATAAGAAACAGAAACAGAAACTCCATCTTTGATGAAACAAGGAGAGATTTACATATGAAAAGAGACTAGTGGAATGGTGATGTGTTTAGGAATGAAACCTAAGTGCCCAAAGAGGGATATACAAGTTCATTCACACAGTCACATTTTATAAAGGCAGGAGAAGGCAATGGTGTCCCACTCCAGTACTCTTGCCTGGAAACTTCCATGGACAGAGGAGCCTGATGGGTTGCAGTCCATGGAGTTGCTAAGAGTCGGACACGACTCAGCCACTTCACTTTCACTTTTCACTTTCATGCATTGGAGAAGGAAATGGCAACCCACTCCAGTGTTCTTGCCTGGAGAATCCCAGGGACGGCGGAGCCCAGTGGGCTGCCGTCTGTGAGGTCGCACAGAGTTGGACATGACTTAAGCGAGCTAGCAGCAGCAGCAGCAGCAGCAGCAGCACAGAAGGAAGGGGTTTAGACTGCAGCTATTACAAGAACAAAGGTAAGTAGAACCCAGGCCCTACTCCCATGAAACTAGTTGACTTCTCTTTCTCAACTAGAATACTTATTCTCTGTGGAAAGTAAATCAAAGAAACGTAGACCAGGGAACTCTGGAAGGCAGAGATACAGCAACAAACCAAAATGTAAGTCTGAGTTTCTCTAGTCTCTCATCCTCTAGCAGGCTAGCCCAGGCGTATTCACACGGTGACAAAAAGGTTCCAGGAACCCCAAGGGAGGGCAAGCCCACTGCACAAGATCATTTCAAGCCCCCTGTTTTGCCATGTTTGCCAGCATCTCATGGGCCAATCCAAGTCAGGTGGCTGAGCTCAGAGTCAGAATGGGATATCACCCAAAGTTACACAACAAAGGAACAAGGATAGAGGGACGGAGAACTTGAGACCATTGATTGCAATCTACCAACATTCCTGTAAAAAGAATCTGCCTATTCTAATATGGGAACAACATTATTACTACTGTTAGTAGTATAGGAAAACACTCCAGTACTAATATTTCAGTCACTTTTCCCCCTTCCTTTTCAATACTATTGTGTGGATGAATAACATTATCCAAACATAGTTTTTCTGATACAACTTTACAGGACTGGAGGAAGTCTCGTTCAGAATATCTTTCCCAAACAAGTTCTTACACGACTAGCTGTAGACTAACGGGAGCAGTGATTATCTTGGTAAGGAGTCTTGGACAATCCCCTTTCCGAGGTCAAGAGCTCCCCCTTCCCTGCCACACACATACCACTTTCAAACAAGGACAGTATTTTTATGATTACTTTACTGCCCCTAAAAGCAGCTGAAATCTGCAGGCACAGTTGCCATGTGAGGTAGAGTACAAAGTGTACCCAGCACAAGAGTGTCCAACCAAGATGTATGAGGGGCTGGCATTCAGCATGAACTCTGCTCACTAGGTTTCAAGCCATGCATGAATGCAACAACCAAGAGGGAAGAGAATTTTTTAAATTTTGAAGTATCTTTTTTAGAAATTCCATATAAGGGCCACCATCCAGACAAGTCAGGAGCTCTAATTCTTCTTAACATACACAAAAGCACTGTTGAAGAGTTCAGCCTGTGGGCCTGAAACACACCACCCGGCTGCAGTTAATGACAGCGCAGTAGGTCAAGTGACAGCAATACTGTCCCTGGAGTCAAACACTGTGAGCAACTTAGAGCTACATATTTTAAAGGTTTGGGAGATGTTTGTGCAGAGGCAGTTCAGCTGTGGAAAACCTGACCTCTACACCCAATTGGCCATATAGAAAAAACATGAAGGGCTACAATTCAAGAACAACAACAAAAAAAAAAACAAGGCAATTAAAAAATGGGCAAAGGATTGGAATAGACATCTTCCAAAGAAAATATACAAATTGACAACAAGTATATTAAAAGCTGTCCAACATCACTAATTACTGTGTGTGTCTGGGTGCATGTGTGCGCTGAGTCGCTCAGTTGTGTCCAACTCTTTACGACCCCATCGACTGTAGCCTGCCAGGCTCCTCTGTACATGGAATTTTCCAGGTAAGAATACTGGAATGGGTCGCCATTTCCTACTTCAAGAGATCTTTCAGACCTAGGGATCAAACACACATCTCTTACATCTCTTGCACTGGCAGGCAGATTCTTTACCACTGTGCCATTTGGAAAGCCCCCATTAATTACTAAGGAAATGCAAATCAAAACCACAATGAGATATCATCTTACACCCATTAGGACATCAAAAACAAACAGAAAATAGCAATACTGGTGAGGCTGTTGAGAAACTAGAACCTTTGTGCACTCTTGGTGAGAATGTAAAACGGTGTGGTCACTGCAAAAAAAGGGTATGGAGGTTCCTTAAAAAATTAAAAAGAGAATTATCCTATGATCCAACAATTCTATTTCTGGATATGTATCCAAAGGAATCGAAAAGGGGGTCTCAAAAAGACACTGATACACTCACATTCACAGCAAAATTATTCACAACAGCCAAAAGGCAGAAGCAGCCCAACTGTCCATCAGCAGATGAATGGGTAAACAAAATATCATATATATACAGGGGACTATTATTCAGCCTTAAAAAGGAAAGAAATTCTGACACATGTTAGAACACGGATGAACTCCGAGGACATTATGCTAAGTAGAATAAGCTAGTCATAAAAAGACAAAACATCCTATGATTTCACTTATATAAGGTACCTACAGTAGTCAGATTCATGGAGACAGAAATTAGACGGGTGGTAACATGAAATTAAAAGACGCTTACTCCTTGGAAGGAAAATTATGACTAACCTAGATAGCATATTAAAAAGCGGAGACATTACTTTGCCAACAAAGGTCTGACTAGTCAAGTCTATGGTTCTTCCAGTAGTCATGTATGGATGTGAGAACTAGACTGTGAAGAAGGCTGAGCGCCGGACAATTGATGCTTTTGAACTGTGGTGTTGGAGAGGACTCTTGAGAGTCCTTTGGACTGCAAAGAGATCCAACCAGTCCATTCTAAAGGAGATCAGTCCTGTTCTTTGGAAGGACTGATGCTGAAGCTGAAACTCCAATTCTTTGGCCACCTGACGCGAAGAGTTGACTCATTGGAAAAGACTCTGATGCTGGGAGGGATTGGAGGCAGGAAGAGAAGGGGATGACAGAGGATGAGATGGCTGGATGGCATCACTGACTCGATGGACGTGAGTGTGATGAACTCTGGGAGTTGGTGATGGACAGGGAGGCCTGGCGTGCTGCGATTCATGGGGTCACAAAGAGTCGGACATGACTGAGCAACTGAACACACCAGTATATATAAAATATTAT
>SJYC01027296.1:0-21579 GCA_006408675.1 Madoqua kirkii
TCAGAAATATGGTAATACAATTTAAACGATTTATTTAAAATCACTCAAAAAACAAAACCAAATGTAACTAGAAAGCTGGTATCAATTGATAAATCTGAAATCAGATAATAAACTCATCAAAATAATTTTTGATATATTTGTAAGTCTGTATCATGGTTAAAAAAGTAAAACAGATTTTTTAAAATATGAAAAAAGAGAAAAAAGACGAGAAAAGGAAATTAAAAAACAAGAGGTTCCAGGAGACTAAATATGGGAAATTCCCTGGTGGTCCAGTGGTTAAGACTCGGTGCTTTCACTGCTAAGGACACAGGTTTAAACCGTGGTCCAGGAACTAACATCTCACAAGCTGTGTGGGGCAACCAAAAAAAAAAAAAAAAACCACAGGGGATTTAATAAATAACCCTCAGTGTGGAAATATACAGTCACAGAAATGAGAGTCTGGTCATGTTTACTGATAGTAATTACCTGGAGGAATATTTTCTGTGGATCTTCCCACGTTTCTGAGCAACCAAAAGAAACTCTCATTTTCAAGGTGAATTCCTGGCAGGTAGGGGACTGGGGAGTGAAAACGGAAAACTCAGCCCCTGAGTTTCCTCCATATCCCAATAATAAAGAAGAGTGTATGTCTTGTGGATTTCCAACCAAGAAATGGTCCCATTTTTTTTCTTTAAAAAAAAAAAAGGAACAAAAAGAGGATCTCCCTGGTGGTCCAGCAGTTAAGAATCCACCTGCCAATGCAGGGGACACAGGTATGGCCCCTGGTCCAGGAAGATCTCACATGCCTCAGAGCAACTGAGCAAACGCTCCGCAACTACTGAAGCCCGTGCGTTTTAGGGCTGAAGTGTAACGAACAAGAGAAGCCACTGCAATGAGAAGCCTGCACAGCAGCTAGAGGAGCCCCTGCTCACTGCAACTAGAGAAAGCCCACCTGCAGCAACTAAGGCTCAGCATTAGTTTAAAAGGACAAAGGGAATTTAAAAGAAAATAGAGGTAAAGATGAGTCACAGCCCAAGCAAGGACCAGAGTCATAAGTCATCTAACAAAGCACGAAGCTTCAGGAAAAATAAAATCTGAAGCACCACAGCAATAGGACATCAGTTTAAATCTTTAGATGCCCTCATGATCATGAAGCATCATTTAATGCTAACAAAATCTCTCTTGCTTTAGTTTTAAATCTACAACTTAGTACTACCTTTAACAAGACTGAAAAAGAGAGAGGATAATCAAGTATTTACCACTTATAAAAAGGGCTTGCTTACATACACATACACACACACACACACTCTCATGTACACATATATACAAATTATCAAAATGAAATTTTTCATTCATTCAGTTATCAAATATTTATTGTACACAGTATATACCAGGCACTCTAAGTCTCTATGGTAGTCATTAAAACCCACATTTTATATGAGACAAAACATAGCGAAGTGACTACCTCAACTGGTCGAAGAATCAGTAGTTTAGTGGCAAAGGCAGGACTCTAACTCAGGTCCTTGACTAAGCACAGTGTTCTGTTCAGTGCACCACAGCTCTCTACTACGTAACAGGAAGGTGAAGAGAAAGAAGCATAAAGGGCAGAAGGAAGCTTATGAGCCACTGTGACAGACAAAATAGTCACACAAAGAGAAAAAGCAGAAGCAGAAACTCCCACTCTCTAAATTTCAATTAAGTCTCAAATGAGCTAGAATAAAGCAAGGAATTTTTAATTTGGGGGTTTTAATCCAAATTATGCCAATACCTACTTTATGCAAGTCAGTTCATCCTTCTGGTACTCAGTTTCCTCAAATGCAAAGTGAAGGGACTGGTCTAAATTATCTAAAAAAGGTTCTTTTATTTCAAAAATTCTGTTTCCAAAATGGCAAGAGGGGAAAATAGTTATTTTAATACATTTTACAAGCATGCGTGCATTCTAAGTCCCTTCAATTATATTTGACTCTTTGTGACCCTACAGACTGTAGCCCACCAGGTTCCTCTGTCCACGGGATTCTCCAGGCAAGGTTACTGGAGTAGGTCGCCACGCCCTCCTCCAGGGCATCTTCCCACCCAGGGGCTGAACCTGCGTCTCTTGTGTCTCCTGTATTGGCAGGTAGATTCTTTACCACCAAAGCCACTTGGGAAGCCCTTAATACTTCTATTTATGGCTATTTTGAGAGTTATTTTTATAATTATTTCAATGTTTTCATTACCATTATGAGAAAAGCTTACTCTATTCTCCAACTTCTACATAACAAAACAAGTTCAATAGGAATAAGTCTTTTCAAACAAATGCTGAATTAACTGGATATCCACGTGGAAAGAACTTCTCAGATGGCAGAGTGGTAAAGAATCCACCTGCCAATGCAGCAAATGCAAGAGAGGACAATTCGAACCCTAGGTTGGGAAGATCCCCTGGAGAAGGAAATGGCAACCTGCTCCAGTATTCTTGCCTTGACAATTTCATGGACAGAGGGGCCTGGCAGGCTGCAGTCCATGGGGCTACAAAGACACATACACAACTGAGCACATCCACTGCCTTACTTACTGCCACATGGAAAACGATGAACATCAATCATTAACTCACTCTGTACACAAAATTCTAGGCAAAATGATTCACAGACTTAATATAACTCAAATTTTATGTCTGTCACGTCACCAAATGAGAAGCTCTGTAATGACAGTTTTACCTCTGGGCCCAATGTACAAAAGGAACACAAGAAATACTTGTTGAGTGACCAATCAAATCTTAAAAAGTCATAAACAGACTAGGTTTTATTTTTGATGCAATTTTAAAATTAAATTCATTAATGTGAAAATTAACTTGACTGGATTGAATTCTCATGAATAAAATTTGAATTCTTTACATGAAATCTCACCTTCCAATATTTTTTTTCACCTTTCAATATTGTAATACTCAATTAAGTCACTAATTACTAATACTTGTGATCAAAACATAGTCTTCAAAATGGAAGTTCAAAAACATTTCTAATTTATAAATTTACTAATTTTTCTCCCTACAAAAGATATCAGGTTTTGTTGAAATCGTACCCATGTATGTGTGTATACATATAAAATTTGCACAATTTTCCTTCAACACATGTATTTTTGTTACTATACTCTTGCAATTGAACATTTACTTATGAAATAATTCTCAAACTATATTATTATTCAACTTCAACATTATCCCTTATGTCAGACTATATATCTGAAAAATGATACATACTTTTACCTAAAAGTGTTAAAACAAAATTTCAACTTTAAATTCACATACCAAAATATCTTTAGACAGTAAAAACAGAAAACTCAAATTAAGTTTTTAAATCTTACTTGGCGCGTATGGGTCATGGCGTGGTTTGCAATTTTGGAAACTGTTCTGTTTATTTTCCTTTGAACTGAGTTTACAGACACTTTTGAAAGGGTTAGATAAACACTTCTTGGCAGCTTGAGAAGAACTTAAGACAGCAGAACATCCTCCTCCAAACTGAAAACATCTTCCACTGTTGAAATCATCTGGAGAGATGATACCCATGACTTCTATTTCTTTTCCACCAATCATCATTGTTTGACCCTCTTCAATCTTTTCAAGCTCTTTCAATTTATATCCAGTGCCTTTAAATTGAGAAGGAAAAAATTAATTTAATTTAATGATACTCTAGGATGACTTAATTAGTAAAACCAGAGTGTCTTCTTATAACTACAGAGTGAAAACTACTTTGAATGCAAATAGCCTCACATAATAACCCACTAGCCAGAACAAAAATATGATTTATTCTTTTAGTAAAAATACACACATGCAAAAATCAAAAGGAATAAATAATTATATAGTTATAGAAATTAGATAAGGTTTAGAGAGTCGAGACTTTTTTTAAATTACTTAAGATACAGTCTACTGTATTCACAGTTTTGTCATCTGCTGTCTATACAAAATCAAGCGAAGAAGGGTTTTGGTAGGCTATGTACGGATACTCCTTTCTTGTGAACAATCTAGACAAATGCCAGGGCAGCTCTATTTCCACTTAGAAACAAGTGGGAATGTGAAGAACTAGCAATAGAAGCAATTTCTAACACAACTAGTACTGTACTCTGCCACTTGCGATAGCATAGTAAAACTACAGTTGTCACAGACGCTGCTGACAGTCCAAGTTCTCGCTCTTAATAAAAAGCAGGATATTTTATAATACCACACTTGTTTGAATTATTAATTCAACAGACATTTATTAGGTGCTGCCATGTGTAAGCTGTTGATGCAATATAAATATGAGTAAGTTATCATGGTCTGCTTAAAATGAACTCATTAATCAGATAGAGTGAGGGAATTTTATACTCCTCTGCTTAGAACAGTAAATGCATGCTTTTTGTGCCACTGTGAGGGGCAAAATTGTGTATACCAAAAACTTTAAAGTTTCTAAAAACAAAAAATAAAAGATCATCATATTTTAGATAACATTACATGACCCTTTTAAACTAGCTGGAAAATTGCTACAATTCCCTATTAACACTGGGCTAATAATCACAATCTCTGACAACTTGGGAACTACATAACATACATTTTTCAATTACTAATGATAAAGCTCTAAGATGAAGCCAAATAGTCATTTGGCTGGTGTTTCTAAATGCTAAAAGACCCAGCGCTCCATTTCCCAAGCTGTTTCAATTCAACAGCACTCCTGACCTCTCCATATTAATGAAGATAACTGTTTTATCTTTATACTGAATCCAACCCTATTAATCCAATTACCATTAATTACATGAAATGGGAGATAAGAATAAATTTAACTTTGGGGCATCTTGAAGAGGCTCTGCAACTGCAAAATCTCTCATTTCACTTTGCTCCCTAGTGATGACCGTCTCAAACATCTCTACATCTCCAGAAGACTTTCTTTAAACTCTTGAACTCTGTTTGCCACACTTGTTCTTTGCTGGGTATGTGGAATAAAAATCAACTGACTCTGACTATATTATCACAAGCTATTAGCAATTTCAGCATTCCAGGCTTCAAGTTTCTTAGGAGTATTTATTCTTATAGTAATATAGTAATATTTAAATGCTGAATACCCAAATTATTTAAAAGAAAAACTGCTTGTATTATAGGTGATAACGTGCAAGATTAACTCCAGGTTGATATATTTACTAATGTTATAATTAAGCAATCAAGTCTTATATTTGGATGCTTTCACTTTGAAAGCCAATAAACTAATTTTTTAAACCAGTGATTTTCAACTTCTGCTGGATATGAGAGTCATCCAGAAGCCTAAAATATATGGATGTTCAGTTCCTCTCCCCATCATCCAGACCAAATAATCACAGCCTCAGAGATCAAGGCTAAGCACTGGCATTTTTTAAAAGCACCAGAGGTGATTCTACTTGTACAGAGGTGATTCTACTTTTTTCCACTACTTGCAACTGGGAGATCATTTTATTATTAATCCAAACTACACATACTAAAAACCATATATACTATAGTTATGGGTAACAGATATTCCAGGGTAATTTTGGTAATTTTTTTCCTTGCTAGAGGCTTTATAATAAAATTTCACTAATTAAGTATAAACAAGTTCTCAAAAAAAATTTAGCCTCAATCCTTGGTGGCTCAGAGAGTAAGGAATCTGCCTGCAGTGCAAGAGATCTGAGTTCAATCCCTGGGTCAGGAAGATCCCCTAAAAGAGAGAATGGCAACCCACTCTAGTATTCTTACCTGGAGAAATTCCATGGACAGAGAAGCCTGGTGGGCTATAGTTCATGGGGTTAAAAAGAGTCAGACACAACTGAGCTACTAACACTTAACTAACATGGAATGTGTATTGCTAATTTTCTTTATTTCTCTAAACACTAAGCATAATATTGGATATATGGTATTTGTTCAATATTTTCATAATAAAAAATTTGATTGCAGATAATTCCATTCAGCCTCAACTCTTGCCCCTCTGTCACTGCCCTTCGCATACTACATTCCTGAAACACTGAAGTAGTTTTAATTCACTCTTGCCTATACCTGTACATATGCTATGCCCCTTTCTCATTCCCTACAAAATTACTCATCCCTCACATATTACCTTAAACAATAACTCCTTTGAAGCTTTCCCTTAGCCTCATAGGCTGATTTACATGGTCCTTCTATATATGCTCCTATTGTACTTAGCAAACATTCTCATGGAAACAATTATCTTAGTGCTTCCTGATTATCAATTACATTGCCCTGTCCCTACTAAATTACAAACTATAACCCTCTTTGAATGCTTACTCCTAGCATAGTTATTGAAACTACAAAGTATGTTATTTTCAACATGTAGAACAGACTTTTTAATTATGGGCCACAGTCAGAATTAAAGAGTAATTTAAGAGACATGTAAAAAGACAATGATAACCTTACACACTCTGACTTTGTGGGCTAACATGCAAATAAATCATGATGGCAATGTTTTATAATCTAAGTTATCTCTATTATCTCCTTGTTATTTTCCAATTTTCATTAAGTATCATTAAAGTCAGATATTGAAATTTTGAAAGAGAGGGGAATACCAGACCACCTGACCTGCCTCTTGAGAAACCTATATGCAGATCAGGACATGGAAATGGAACATGGAACAACAGACTGGTTCCAAATAGGAAACAGAGTACATCAAGGCTGTATGGAGTCACTCTGCTTATTTAACTTATATGCAGAGTACATCATGAGAAACGCTGGACTGGAAGAAGCACAAGCTGGATCAACACTGCCGGGAGAAATACCAATAACCTCAGATATGCAGATGATACCACCCTTATGGCAGAAAGTGAAGAGGAACTAAAGAGCCTCTTGATGAAAGTGAGAGTGAAAAAGTTGGCTTAAAGCTCAATATTCAGAAAACTAAGATCATGGCATCCAGTCCCATCACTTCATGGGAAATAGATGGGGAAACAGTGGACACAGTGGCAGACTTTATTTTGGGGGGCTACAAAATCACTGCAGATGGTGACTGCAGACATGAAATTAGAAGAAAATTGATGAAAGTGAGAGTGAAAAAGTTGGCTTAAAGCTCAATATTCAGAAAACTAAGATCATGGCATCCAGTCCCATCACTTCATGGGAAATAGATGGGGAAACAGTGGAAACAGTGGCAGACTTTATTTTGGGGGGCTCCAAAATCACTGCAGATGGTGATTGCAGCCATTAAATTAAAAAATGCTTACTCCTTGGAAGGAAAGTTATGACCAACCTAGATAGCATATTGAAAAGCAGAGACATTACTTTGCCAGCAAAAGGTCCATCTAGTCAAGGCTATGGTTTTTCCAGTGGTCATGTATGGACATGAAAGTTGGACTGTGAAGAAAGCTGAGTGCTGAAGAATTGATGCTTTTGAACTGTGGTGTTGGAGAAGACTCTTGAGAGTCCCTTGGACTGCAAGGAGATCCAACCAGTCCATTCTAAAGGAGATCAGCCCTGGGTATTCTTTGGAAAAAATGATGCTAAAGCTGAAACTCCGATACTTTGGCCACCTGATGCGAAGAGTTGACTCACTGGAAAAGACTCTGCTTCTGGGAGGGACTGGGGGCAGGATGAATAGTGGACGATGGAGGATGAGATGGCTGGATGGCATCATTGACTCGATGGATGTGAGTCTGAGTGAACTCCGGGGGTTGGTGGTGGTCAGAGAGGCCTGGCATGCTGCAATTCATGGAGTCTCAAAGAGTCGGGCACGACTGAGCAACTGAACTGACTGACTGAAGTTAGATATCATTCTATTCCTAATACCCACATCTTTTTAACTTTTAATCACTCAGCTTCCTGGAAAAAAACAAAAATGATGAAAACACACAAAGAAAAACCGCTTAATCTCAGAAAAATGCCAATATAACTATATATATCTAGCTAATTATTTTATATTCAAAGAAAATGATACCATGGGTTGAGATTCATCTCACTGAGTATACATAAGACTGTCAGACTTGCTATTACAAGATAAATTTATGTTTATAGATAATTTATACATGAAAGTCAAGAAAGAACACCGTCATAAAACACAATTACATTTCAATTTTGTAGTCAAATACATATATTAACTTTAGACCAAATCATATACATCAGGTAATATCACAATACCTCTTCCAATGTCTTTGCCTTCCAAATCTTTTAAGGTAAATGACTTTCCTTTTACAATAAGAACAGCATCACCTTCCCACTTTTTGTGTTTTTTCTTTGACGCTTTACACCAAACAACACTGAAATATTTAACTAGGCTATCGGGTTTCTCTTCTTGTCCCTTAGACACTGTTATTTCTTTAGGGGCTGAATGAACTAGAATATAAACAAAATAAAAATCAATTATTATAGATGACATTAATATTTAAATAATAAAATCACTCAGCAAAATAAAAGCACAAGTAAACTGGATTGTATTAAGTATTTTTTCATATGTATGTGATAAACTGGGAAATTCAAATATCAGCTTCTAGCATTATCATGAGAACAGAATGTAAATTTCTTATCATCATACAAACTTAGTAGAAGTAGAAAAACATAATAATCACTGGTAAGATTTCAAAACTCTAGTAATTAAAGATAAAATTTCAGCATCCATGGAAAAATACCTAAAATCACGTGACAAGATATATTAAGGAAAAGTAATACAAGATCACAGAGTTCTCTAAAAGAAAAACCTGTAGTTTTTTCAATAAGAACAAAGGTAAAACATTAAAGCAGCAATCAGACTAAAATGTCATCAATATATTCTTGTCTTCTAGCTTAGGGACCTAGCTGCCAGGTTGGGTCACTGATTCTGAGAATTCAGTAGTATATGATCAGGAAACTTAAAGTTCCTTATGTAAGTCTACACTTTTCTTAAAAACATTCCCAGTATCACCTTACAAAAACATATCCAGAGGGTCTAACAGAGAAATTTTTCAGCAATGGGGAAACTGATTTATGGTGACAGAAACCAAAAAGTAGCTGCTGGCTCTGGAGTTGGGAAATGGACTGCAAGGGGCAGGAAAGAACAACTGTTCTGGGCGATAGGTGAATATATTTAACAGAAATCACTGTGGATCATTTTGAGCTATAAATTTTACTGGACATAAAGTACAGAGCTTGAAAAAGACAAAACATAACAAGACAAAGGATAACAGCAGAATAGGTTGAGAGGTATGTATATAATATTCTATATAATGGTATCTTTTAGTGCTTTGAAGCAAAAACACTCTTATCTATTAACTCAAAGTACACTTGACACTAAAGACAAAATCTCCCCTTATTCCTCAGTCTTATTCTTTCTTTTCCCCTTGGCAGTTAACCATAAGTACTTCCGTGAGAAATACAGAGCCTCCTCATACTGAGCCCTAGCTCTTGCTTCTCACCTAACCTGTATATTATATTTTTTGATGACTAGGTAGGTTTACTCCAGCTGAAGAGAGGAAAATCTCCTTCCCCTATTATTGAAGAGCTATTCACTGTATCTTTTACCAAATACATATTTGACCTCCAAAGCTATCAAAACAACAGAATTTACAAAACAAAAGCCGATTACTTCATCTTTTAAAATATACCCACCTACTTAAATAGGAAAAGAAAAAAGCCGTGAGACTAGGAATAAAAAAAGAATCCCCATTTTCACCACTTCTAATCAATGTTGTCCTGGAAAGTCTTAGCCATGCAATAAGGCAATAAAAACAAAAAGCATAAAGATCAGAAAGGAAAAAAACTGCACCTATGTGCAGATGATAAAACTCTCTACATAGAAATCCACAGGGAAACTAAAAACAAAGGACTGAGAATTAATGACTTATTCCATCTCATTTCAAAGTTAAGTATCATGTAACAAAAATGAAGGTATTTTGGTATTTAAAAGAAAGACACAATGATCAATGCAACAAAATAGTGGCCACTGTGTATGGCCACTATTTGGTAAAACAAATTGATTTTCAACTAATTTTCAACAAAGTTGGCAAAACAAATTCAATGGAACAAGCATTTTCAAACAAATGCTGAGTTAACTGGATAGTCACACTGAAAAAAGATGAACATCACCATTAACTCACCCTGTGTACAAATTTAACGAAAAATTAATCATAGACTTAAATGTAAAATTTTACTACAAACTTTTACAAGAAAATGTAGAAGATATTTGTAATCTTGAAGTAGGCAAAGGTTTCTTAGAATACAAATGTATAAAACACTAAAAATAAAATATGTTTAATTTTATCAAAGATTTTAAAGGATGCCATTAAGAAAACAAAGTTAACCAAATAAACAGAAAATGGGCAAAAAAAGCATGAACAGATAATTCATGAAAGAATATATACAAAAAGTCAGTAAGTACATAAAAAGATGTTTAACATCATTAACCATTTGGGAAATGCAAATAAAAAACACAAGATATACTTCACATCTACTAAGATGATTAGTCTCAAATGGATAAAAGCAAGTATGGTGCAAATGCAAAGAAACTGGAATCTTCACTCACTACTGGTGGGAATGTAAAATAGTCTAGACACTTTAAAACCAGTTTCATGATTCTTCAAAAGGTTACAGTTACCATATGATCCAGCAATTCCACTCCTAGGTATACCCTCAAGACAGAGAAAAACATGTCCACACAAAAAAACTTGCACGTGAATGTTTATAGCAGCATTATTCATAATAGCCCAAAGGTAGAAACAAATGTCCATTCAACGAACAAATGAATAGACAAATTGTGGTACATCACATTATTATTAGTGATATTATTAGTGATATTATTCAGCCACTAAAGGAATGATACTGATACAGGTTACAACACATATAAACCTTAATAACATTATGTTAAGTGAGAGAAGCAATCACAAAAGACTACACATTACTTGATTCCATTTATATGAAATGTCCAGAATAGGAAAGTCTGTAGAGACAGAAAGCAGTTTAATGGTTGCTTAGGGCTGGAAGGTAAGGGTGAAACTAGGGGCAAGAGGTGTGGGGGGTTCAAGAGCACTGAATTTCTTTTTGAAGTACTGAAAACATCTTAACAATGTGGTGATAGCTGCACATAACTGCAAATACACTACTAAAAAACATGAATTATATACTTTAGACGAGTGAATTACGTTGCTGTTGTTCAGTCGCTCGGTCGTGTCAGTTCATGCAGTAGACCCCATGAACTGCCATGCCAGGCCTCGCTGTCATATCATGAGGAACTACGTGGAATGTGAATTATAACTCAATGAAGTTGTTTAAAAACATGAGATAACACCACACACTAACTTGACTAAAATTTTTAAGACTGACTATCTTAAGTGCTAGCAAAATGTAAAGTCAATTATAACTGAAAAAAAAAGTATAGAGCGTCTAGAAATATCACACATTACTGGAAGGAATGTAAAATAGTACAACAACTTTGGAAAACAGTATGACAGACTCCTAAACAGTTAAACATACACCTACTACAACCAGCCATTCCACTGGAAAATATTTACTAAAGAGAGAAGAAAACACATGTCCAAAAACCAAACAGACAAAAAAATGTGTACAACTTCAAGCCAGGTACATCAGTCTCCTAAAAGTCTGAAAAACCACTCTATTAGAATTCAGATAATTCATTTGTGCATCATTGGCATTCACGGATTGAGAAAGTGAATTTTGACTATCTGAAACTTTATCTAAGAAAACGATTAACATGCAGTTAACAAGTTGTGTCCAGAATGCTTGGCCCAACAACTTAATCCCTTGAAAGGATTCTAGCTGCTGTAATCCTGAACACAACAGTCAAGAACAGAAAGGACTGAAGGGCAGTGGCTCCACTCTCCTGGCCTTCCTATCACAAATGAGGGTGTTTGAACAAAGAGTAATTTTATACACTTCTTTGAGGGAAAATACGTTTCTAATATAGAAAATATAGTGTAGTTTTTTATTCTCCTCTTTTCATATATTATTTTGAATACACTTCTCATATCATTAAACAGTAAAATGATGCTTCATATTGAAAGGCTGTTGTTGAATTACGACGTCGGGATTTTTGGCCCCTCGAGGAGAAGAATTTAATCCGGGGCCAGAGACGAGGCTTGATCACTCAGAGCTTTTGTGTAACAAAGTTTTATTAAAGTACAAAGGAGATAGAGAAAGCTTTGGACATAGGCATCAAAAGGGGGCAGAAAGAGTAGCCCCCTGCTAGTCTTTAGCTGGATGTTACATAGTCATCAGCAGTCTGTTAATGAAAGAAAGGAAGGTCTCAAAACTTATAATGGCACCAGGTCCCTCACCCACAGGATGTATTTTGGGATAATCTTGGCTCCAAATGGTCTATCTTGGGCCATAAAATGATTAACTTGAATCTTGAAGAAAGGCAGATCACCATACAAATAGTTTCATTTACACAGATTAGAGGAACAATATCAGAGTATAACATATTGGTTTATCAAGTAGGTTCTGAGCCCAAAAGGCAGAATCAACTTGAAGACAGTTTGGGGTAAATGCATAGTACGTTAGCATAGCTTAAGATAAACATTTCCATTAGAAAAAGGCAATGGTTAACTTCAAGTGAAACCAGGTGTCATTATGGCAACACAGAATTTTAAGAGAAACCTCTTTTTAAATTTGTATAGAGAAGGAAAAAATATCGCTAGTTTGTTTTTTCTTGCCGCTTAAGAGAGAGAAAATATCTGATACTTGCAGGCTATTTCCTCCGTTTGGAGACCCCTGGCCTTCCTGCCTGTTACCCTCTCAATATCTGCATAATGTATTACCAATGATACTCCCACAAAGACAGGATCCACTTCACTACTGTATTTAATATCATCTTACCAATTTTTAACTTGTTATTTTTATTATTGTTACAATTATCATGCAGTAAAATTGATACTTTCTCTTGGTGTACAGTTTTATTAATGTTAACACAGGTATAAACTGATTTACCCCCTACCACAGTCGGGATGAGTTCCATCACTCCAAAGGACTCCCTCATGGGACTTCCCTGCCGGCTCAGTGGTAAAGACTCTGCCTGCCAGTGCAGGAGACGGTTTGATCCCTCATCTGCGAAGATTCCCCATGCCTCGAGCACCTAGGCCTGTGCACAACTACTGAGACCGTGCTCTAGAGTCCTCCTTCCCTAGAGCGTATCCTCCGCAGCCAGAGAAGACCTGCAAGAGAAGCTGGCTCACGGCAGCGAGCGGAGCCCCGCTCTCCACGAGAGGAAAGCCTGCACAGCAGTGAAGGCCCCGCAGAGCCAACAATGAAATAAAGGTACTGTTTAAAAAAAGGCTTTCTCATGCTATTCACACCCTTACCCTATTCAGTTACTCATCTGTTTTTCTACCAATATAATTTTGTCTTTTCAAGAATGTTTCAAATAGATCGAAATCCTACAGTACACCACCTTACAAGCTGGTTTCTCCCACTCAGTATTATGTCTTTGAGATTTACCCAAGTTGATGCCTATATATCAACTTTGTTCTTTATTATTTTGTTTCTTATTATTTATTGAGGTGTTTCCATTAATAGCTCTTCACTATCACAAATAAAGCTACTGTGAACATTTATGTACAGATTTTTGTGTGAACAATCTTCTTTACCCATTTGATAGAAATGTCATTTAACATGGTAATTTGGATTTTGTTAGTGGTGAGACCTTTTTTATATATAGTTACATTTCCTCTTTGCTTGACTTCTCTAATTTCATATTATAAAGGATGTACTAAATTAAGTTTCTCACCTTTTTAAACTGAATTTTCAATCTGATCTGAAAACCCTCAACATTCATTCATCCAACCAACTTACAGATTGCCCAAAATGCAGTCCAAACTCGAACTCTTATTGCAAAATTTCAGTGAAATCTATAAGTAGAAAACAGGCACTAAAGAGAACTTAAATTAGTAAGAAATTATGTCAAAGTTAAAGTAAAGGACTTTCCTGGTGATGCAGTGGATAAGAATCCACCTGCCAAAGGGACAAGGGTTTGATTCCTGGTCCAGGAAGATTCCACATGCCGTGAAGCAACCAAGCCCCTGTGCTGAGTTCAAGCTCTAAAGCCAGCGTGCTGCAACTCCTGAGGTCCACATGCCCACAGCCTGGACTTGCAACCAAAGCAGCCACCGCAATGAGAAGCCGGCGCAGGGCAACAGAGGAGCCCTGCTTGCCACAACTAGAGAAAGCCTGTGCACGGCAACGCAGGCCCAGTACAACCAAAATCAAATGAATAAAAAAAGTAAAAATTTTACAAAATAAAGTATAATACTATTATAGTTTAATATGTAAAAGGTGAATACTTAGTAGGTGTTGAACGTGCTAGAAGAATCGAGAATCCATTTATATCCTCTTTAATATAAGGGATTCACTGCACCTTTTATTATAATAAAATTTCAAATAATTTGTGAAATTTTAAATAGGCCCAGGTTATTTAAACACTCCTCTCTATTCTTCCCTCCTAAAAAAAAAGAAAACTGTTTGTTTTGGCAGCACATAGAATTTAACAGATTAAAATGCACCAGGTCGACATAAGCCCACTCACTAGAAATTATTAAACATTATACTGTAACTCAGTAAATAATTATGTTTTAGTAACAGGCCAAAAGGCTGATTCTATTTTTAATGAGAAACTATGGGATTGGAGGGAGAACCAGTGCATTATTTTAGGGGTAAGAAAGAGCTCTTAAAAAAGATCACTTGACTTTCCCCTACTAAAATTCTTTCCCCACAGTAAATCACAGGAAAAGGCCAAGCATGGGAAAATAAAATTACTCTGTGATGTGTTATGCTCAAGGATAAACTAGAACACATGCATAAAAAGGGAACTTATATTGCCTGAAAGTTACCTGTCCCCACTGTTTCCACTATAATCATCTGAATAACCACTCACTCCCTCGGTTTCTTCAAATTCGCAACTTCTCAAATTCACCAACTTGGCTTCCAGTCAGGCCTGCCCCAAAGTTGCTGTGTTAAAGGCCACTAAGTCCAGGTTTGATGCATGAGGCAGGGTGCTTTGGGCTGGTGCACTGGGATGACCCAGAGGGATGGGATGGGGAGAGAGGCAGGAAGGGAGTTCAGGATGGGGAACACATGTACACCCGAGGCAGATCCATGTCAATGTACAGCAAAACCACTATAATATTGTAAAGTAATTAGCCTCCAATTAAACTAAATAAATTTATATTTAAAAAAAAAGAAATAAGAAACCACACACACAAAAAAGGAGCTCTTTACTTTTTAGTCGTGAACAAAGTTCCTCAAAGTATTGGATAATGTTGACCATTTCTTCCTCAAATACTGAACTCTATTTTTATAGCTTCTAACACACTTCAAATTTTCCTCTTCCTTGAGTGCTATTTCTTAATTATCTTTGCCAGTTCTTACTTCCTGTCTGATCTTTGTTTATTGGAGCTCTTTAGCCCTGAGTTCTAAGCCTGCATCTCCTCACTATGTATCAAATCTCCTTAAATTAGCTTCCGTGGCTTCAATATCATTACTATACTAAGTTATATTTTTTTTCTCTAGCCCAGATCAGAACTCTAGATTTGTATATATACCAGTACACATATACAGTTGGGTCTACATGAATGTCACAAACTCACCAGGTCCACTTATCTTCTCTTAAAAATTGCTCCTCTTTCAGTTTTTCCATTTTTCAGTGAAAGAAGCCAAGAAACTGGCAATCATCCAGGACATTCATTTTCTCAGTTCCTGAGTCAATCAACCACAAAATCCACCTGATTCTACCTCTTCATGGTTGTCAAAGCTGTACATATTCGCCTTCTGCACTGTCCTTACTCTTTCAAAATAATCATCTCTGGACTATGGAAATATTGCAGGGTCTTCTCAACAGTTCTATCAATAGTCTTCTCTTGCCACCCCTACACCCAAAGCCATTTTCCATATTTACTGTATTTATTTTTAAATGTGGGCTTCCAACGTAGTGCGGTAGTAAAGAATCTGCCTGCCAATGCAGGAGACACGAGTTCAATCCCTGGGTTGAGAAGATGCTCTGGAGAGTCCAAGATTCTTGCCTGGAAAATTTCATGGACTGAGGAGTCTCACAAGATTGAGCGACTGAGCTTACACACAATGAGTTTTTAAATGTAAATCTAATCATCTACTTGGGTTCTAGGTCTTGAAGAAAACATTACTTCCAACTAGTTCTTTCTACTTCTCTTCCTTCAACATGCTTATCTAAATTAATTTCTAAGTCACCCTTCCATACAGTTTAAATTTCCCTGACTGCAAAACTACATCAAGTTGTGTTATCTCAGCATTAACTCAGCAATTATGTGACAAACCATTTAACGTCAGCCTTTCCCACAAAACTGTAGAGTGTTGAGAGGAGGATCGCTTTGGACCTTGGTCATCACCATATTCCCATAACAGGTAGTTTCCAAAACTGCCATTTTTATTCGAGGCACATTTTTACTTCATGTTTATAAAGATATTAAAATAGAATTACCTCAACACTAATTTTCATGAGAAAGTAGCCTTAGAAATTAACTTTGAACTCAGCTGCATAGTTATACACAGTGTACATTCAGGATTATTTTCCAAGTAAATGTTATAACAGATTTATCACTTCTTTATGTATTTTAATTTTTGCCAACATAAATTCTTTCATAACCATAATTTCTACCAAATAGTTTTGCCTAATCAAATTTTGCTTAAATATTATGAAGACTGTATTACTCCATTAGTTTTTAGTCAGAAAGATACCAGTTTTTAGGTAAGTTAGTTGTCATGTGTTATTTTTGTTGTTTTAATTTTTCCAGATAAAGTTTTGAGGTTTTAGCATTAATGAAAAAGACGGAATGCTTTGATCAGTTTTTGAATTCTAAAAAATGCTGTGGTGTGCAAGTTTAGACAATTTTAGTTTCTTTATACACTATTTCTACTAGTACCAGTCACTCTGCACTGAATGAAAGACTGACAACAGCTTTCTGTATTTTTCAAATTTGTTCTTGATTTTCACTTGGTTAAAAGAAAAATGCAATCCCTCAAGATTGCTATTAAAGAAGGGACAAAAAGCCTGTCTTCATCAAAAATGGCTGGGAAAGATATCTTAGAGTCAAATATCCTGTTGTATTCCCAGGAGAGCTGCCTGTTATGTCCAAACCTGTCCCTGCAGGGGGGCGGGGGTGGGGAGGGGGGGTACTGACTCTGATTGCTATTAAAGAAGGGACAAAAAGCCTGTCTTCATCAAAAATGGCTGGGAAAGATATCTTAGAGTCAAATATCCTGTTGTATTCCCAGGAGAGCTGCCTGTTATGTCCAAACCTGTCCCTGCAGGGGGGCGGGGGTGGGGAGGGGGGGTACTGACTAGAACAAAAGACAGTAGTTAAATTCTAAGAATTCAGAATTCCTTACACTAACTGAAATAACATAAGAGTCCCAGGTTTAGATATATCCTTTCTTTTGTAGGAAAGAAAGAAGGAATAAAACCATGAACTCTGGAGCCAGACTGGTTGTGCTTGAAGCTTGAGTCTGCCCTGACTAGCAATATGACCCTGGACAAGTTACTTACCCCTGTGCCAGCTTAAAAATCGTCAAACGAATGCAATACTAATACCCGCATCACAGAGTTGTTGCATTAGACTAGCTCATACAGTAAAATGCTTAGGACAGTCTTTGCCACGCAGTAAGCGCTCTCCAAATGTTGACGACCATCATCATCTTGCACTTGCCCCTTTCCCATTCAGTCCCATTTTAAATGGAGGCATAGGGCAGGAGAAAGGATTGGCTACCTGCTCCAGTATTCTTGCCTGCAAAATCCCATGGACAGAGGAGTCTGGTGGGCTATAGTCCATGGGGCTGCAAAGAGTCGGTCGGACACAACTGAGAAGGACTAACACATAGGGCAGGCAAAGGAGGATGACTGCAAAAAAGCAGAATGAAGGTATTAGGAATTAAACATATTAGGAGCATAACTTCCTTTATCTAGACTACTTGTAACATATAAAATAATGACTAATTTGCTACATTCCAGACTAACCACCACTAACAATTCCACTCTAACCTATAACTTTCCCCAGGCTTCCCAGGTGGCTCAGTGGGTAAAGAATTCGCCTGCAATGCAGACGAAGGAGACATGGGTTTGATCCCCAGGTCGGGAAGATCTCCTGGAGGAAGGCATGGCAACACAGTCCAATATCCTTGCCTGGAGAATCTCGGGGACAGAGGAGTCTGCATGGCCACAGGACAGGAAAGAGTCAGACACGACTGAAGCAACTGAGTACGCATGCTATTCGTTTTTATTTCTAAACTTGGTTCTGACCTACTTCTCCCTTGACCCTGTAATGTGCTTTCCAAATCAATGCCAAAAATAGTCTTCATAAACCAGAGGCTCAAATGTGTACAACAAGATTCACAAGGTAATTCACAGGGTAAGAATGTTTAAAACCACGCTTGGACAAAAGAGGAAGGCAGAGACATGGTCATTTAAATATTAATAGTGGATATTATCATCTTAATGGATGAAACCTAAGATAGTAACTCTAAGACTGCATGGCTTAATTATACATTCCATAAACCCAAACCTTTAATATTCTTTTAACAATTCTAAACATACACATTTTTTAATGGAGTAAATGGAATTTAAAATGTCTCATATCATCAAATTCAATAAAAAATGTAAACACTCTTTATAAACCATATTTTTTGAGTTTCAAAATTACCAAAAGCTATCAGAACTTTTAATATGCATTAACATATAACTGCAATATAAATGTGAGATTTGAAAGATATGGTTTTTATTACACTAAAAAAATATGCAAACATGAATATACAAATTCTTCAAACTGGTAAACATCCATAGTTTTCTTTACCTAACAAAACAGACTGAATATCAACTAACTGCAAGTATCATTATGTATAAAATAAACCTAGAAGAAATTTCTTTGCATTAAAGATCATTTTCAGAATGATACTTTGAGGATGGCAGGAACTATACATTTCATCATATTTCTCAATTCTTCATACCAAAGCATATATGCAATTAGTGCTAAAACAGAAAAAAAAAAAATCAACAAACTACAATATTCCCAGATATCTAAACTATCTGCTCAGCATTTTTAATTCAATTAAATATAAAAATTTTATTCATAAATTCTGACATTCCAATCAATAAACATACAAAGTTTATTTTAAAAAATAATCCATACACTGTTGATGGAAGTGTAAAATGGTACAATCACTTTAAGAAAAGGTCTGGCAGTTTCTTAAAAACTCAAACATTTATCTTCCCTAAGCCAGCATTAAGTTCATGGCACACATACAAGAATATACAGAACAACCAAAATCTGGAAAAAGTTCAGAAGTCCATCAATAAGTAATGGATGGGGACTCTCCTGGTGGTCCAGTGGCTAAGACTCCATGCTCCCAATGCAGGGGGCCTGGGTTCAATCCCTGGTCAGGGAACTAAGATTCCATATGCCTTAAAATAAGACCTGGTACAGCCAAATAAATTCATTAGATAAAGAAAAAGAATTTTTTTTTAAGATAAAGGATAAACAAACTGTGGTGTATTTATAAAATGGAATACTACTCAGCAACAAAAAAAGCAATGAACTACTGATAGGAGGATGGATGAATATTAAAAACGTTAAGATGGATGAAAGAAAACAGAAATTTATCTATGTCTTTTTAAAAATTAGAGTAACTGGCCTGAGGGGCCAGGGGACCGGTTAGGAAGGGGCAGGACAGCACATTATAGGGCGATAACTTTTTACACTTGATCATCGTGAAGAAGTGATAGGGTGATAACCTTTTAAATCTTGAAGTGGGTTTAAGCTACACAGGTGTAGTAATTTGTCAAAATTCATCAAATGATGTATTTAAGATTTCACTGTCTGCAAATCTTACTTAAAAAAATCATACACACACAAATAAATATTGAACTCCAGTTCATAATACTCATGCTGAAGTATTTATGGGTATTTTAATTCTGCAACTTGTTTTAAATAAGTTTTCCTTAAAAGAAAAAAAAGAATTTATGGATGGATATAGATGGATAACTACGTGATAAGTATAAGTCTAATGATATATCCATGTTAGTTAAGTGTGGGCTAACTTAGGTGATATTTTCATTTATTTATTTATTTATTTATTTATTAACTTTGCTTTCCACTATTTACAAAGGAACTGAAAACTAAAGATAAGTAATATAAATTCACATCATAGCTGCTATTTTTAGTGAAAACAACTTATAGAAGATATATAAAAAATTTGGGACCAATTTCTCAAAATCATATACAAAGCTCTGGCATGACTATTAATGTTTAACTAGGTTATATACTTTTAAGAATTTGCTCTTTTCTCTTTGTTAAATATTACAACCATATTTCATCCAAATACTTTTACCATTCACAATCAAAGTCACTATCAAATGTTCAATTGATTTTGAAAATCTGTGAATCTTAACAATTAAAAAAAATAAATATATTATGAAATTTAGACATGGTACATTTGGCAACTATACTGGCACAAGGGCTTCCCTTGCAGCTCAGTTGGTAAAGAATGTACCAACAATTTAGGAGGCCCAGGTTCAGTCCCTGGGTTGGAAAGATTCCCTGCAGAAGGAGATGGCAACCCACTCCAATGTTCTTGCCTGGAGAATCCTGTGGACTATAGCCTGCCAGGCTCCTCTCTCCATGGGGTCACAGGAGTTGGAAATGACTTAGCAGCTAAACCACCACCGACCACCGGCACAATCACCTAAAGAAATGTCATTATTTCAAGACTTCCCTGTAGCTCAAACAGTAAAGAATCTGCCTGCCATGCAGGAAACCAGGGTTCAACTCCCGGGTTGGGAAGTTCCTCTGGAGAAGGAAATGGCAATCCACTCCAGTATTCTTGCCTGGAGAATTCCATGGACAGAGACGCCTCGTGGGCTACAGTCCGTGGGGTCACAAAGAGTCAGACACGACTGAGCGACTAACACATAACACAAAAAATTTTACCTGTATAGTACTGAAATCTTCGACTTATGGTACACAAAAAGAGTACACAAGTCAATACAATGAATTACCATGTATTTAAAAGAACATGTATTAACAAACCATTTAACCACTATCATCTATAGTATATTTTAATTACAATTTACCACACTCAGTTAAAACTTGACATTATTCTAAAAGAAGGCACATGAAAAATAATTCATATTTTAAACATTTTCATGAAAGTAATGATGCAACAAGGTAGAATGAATCTTTCAAAATTAAATTACACCAAGTTGATGTCTCATTACTCAAAACAGAAATATATTTGAGTATTTTAAGAAATCTGGCATTTGTTAGAAATGAAAGAACTTCATAAACTTTTTCAGGGTGCTATTATAAAGCATACCTAGTTTTATAAAGTCATAAGTTGTTAAAAAAAAAAAACCAACATACCCATTTAAGTTCAAATGAGTAAGAAAAGACAAGATGACAAGAATAACGTACGCACTATCTAAATTACTAATATATTGGCTGAAATAGTCTTATGACTTGGTATATTTTTCAAATTTAATGTATTTATACAGAACCAAGTTTACATTTAAAAAATAAAATCACTCTTTCCTATGTTTTCCCAGCATTACATTTCATAAGTAAAGCTCATGGCCCCAAACAGTTCTCTGTAGTATATAAGATGTCAGGGGGCTTCAGTTCTATTCTATTTGCACTAATAGAATTTGCCCTTACTTA
>SJYC01027299.1:0-11559 GCA_006408675.1 Madoqua kirkii
GCCTCCTGCCCAAATGACTAGAGTGATATAGGATGGTTCTGGCCACATTTCCATCTTACCATTTTCTCTAATACCCTGATCAAGATAGGTGAATCTAACCAACTGTAAGGCATTCAGAGGTCTGTTTCCACATCTCTCTAAAAGGATTTTTTTTTTCCCTCTAACTTTATATTGAAAACAAGAAACCATTTTCCTGAATAGAAGCTCTCTCTAGAGAAAAGGAAAATGGGTAACTGGTGAATTCTGCCTTCTGAGAGCAGGTGCTTTTCATATCTAATCTCATGTAATTTTCACAGATACCCCAGTAGTTTGAGCTCATTGGCCTCATTTTACAGATGAGGAAACTGAGGTTCTGACAGGCTAAGCAAGGTCACCCAGCCGGTACTAAAGAAGTGGCAGGTGATCCATCGTGAGTCAATATACTTCCCAAGCCACCAAATTACCTCTGATGACTTGCCCCAGATCTGACATTCTATTTTTTCTTTTTCCAGAAATAAAACAGTATTGGGGTTGTGTGTTGTATTTCTTCCCCCAAAGCTCCAGCCTGTTTAAGGGAATTTTTTGGTTTCATTATTGATATGTGTCCAAGCTGAGCGTCTCCCTTGCCCTGCCCTCCTCCACCCTGGCTGGGGCTGCCTTGGCCCTATGGAAAGTGTTGTGCTATGCTATGTTATGTTTCAGCTCTTCTAGAAATTCTTCAGGCTACCTCCACCCATCCAGTTTCACCTCTCTTTCTCTGCTACGAGTTGAATTCTGTCCCTCAAAAGATACTGAAATCCTATGAATGTGACCTTGTTTGAAAATACAGTCCTTGGGGTAATCAGGTTTAAATGAAGTCACTTGTTGTTGTTTAGTTGCTAAGTCATGTCTGACTCTTGCAACACCTTGGACTGTAACCCACCAGGCTCCTCTGTCCATGGGATTTTCCAGCAAGAATACTGGAGTAGGGGTCGCAATTTCCTTCTCTAGGGGATCTTCCCAACCCAGGGATCAAACCTGTATCTCCTATATTAGCAGGCAGATTCTTTATCACTGAGCCACCTGGGAAGCCCAAATTAAGTTGTTAGTAAAAGTCGCTCAGTTGTGTCCAACTGTTTGCAACCCCATGGACTATACAGCCCATGGGATTCTCCAGGCCAGAATACTGCAGTGGGTAGCCTTTCCCTTCTCCAAGTGATCTTCCTGACCTAGGAATCAAACCGAGATCTCCTGCATTGCAGGTAGATTCTTTACTAACTGAGATATCAGCGAAGCCCAAGGTCATTAGGGTAGGCCCTAATCCAACACGACTGATGTCCATATGAGAAAGGGAAATCAGAACACAAACACAGAAAAAAGACAATGTGAAAACACAGGGAGGATGCCATCCTTAAGCCATGGAGAATCTGAGGATACCAGAAGCTAAGACAGAAGCTTGGAACTTTTCTTCCTGATGATCTTCAAAAGAAACCAATTCTGCCAACCTCTACACCTGTGAGACAATAAATTTTTGTTTAAGCTACTCTGTCATTGCAGACCCCAGTTTCTGATACATTCTCTCCCTTATTTTTTTCTGTTTGTCTCTCTCTCCCCAACTTTCCCTGATCTGGTTTCTATGGATTCCCCAGGCCAGGGTTTGGTTTCCCTCACTGATAGGGCCTCCCAGTCTCTTCATCTTACAGAACAGTCTCCCAGGGACACCTGCTCCTCCCCACCAATGATGCAAGCTCTTAGCACACCAGGGTCAAACCCAGGCCCCTAGTTGGGAAGGAGGTCCCAAGGGAAGGGAGACTGGACAGCAGCAGAACAGTCACCTGTTTTTTTCATTTTGATATGCTTCAACTAAGTAATATTAAAAATGCGAGGCAGACACCACTGCAAATGCCCTTTTCTTAAACAGGTTAGAAACTGTTATCTTAGCCATTCCTTGCTGACCTAAAATCTTCTATTTTGTGTCCTCTTTTATTATTACATGGTCAGGCTCCAAAAAAGCCTTTCCCTGAAATTACCAGGAAAATCACAAAATTAATTGAAAGCTGAAAAGCAGTCATTGAGTTTCTATCACAGAATTCTTTGGTGTCACCCTGACCGAGTCTCTCAGACATTCTAAGTTGGGAATAAGACATTAATCACTGTCACCACAATGCATCATACTAGGTTTATACTTAATCATTTTTCATTTGGAAGATGCCTGAAGGTGGGTGGTGTTAATGCACGCTGTAACACACCAGAAATTCCCATCCTCAGCTGTAGTCTATTCAGTTAACAAATATTAATCAAGTACCTACAAAGTGGCAGGCACTGTTTTAGGCACAGTGGCAAACAATATAAAGCCCCTGCTCTCCTGCTGCTAAGTCACTTCAGTCATGTCCGACTCTGTGCGACCCCATAGACGGCAGCCCACCAGGCTCCACCGTCCCTGAGATTCTCCAGGCAAGAATACTGAAGTGGGTTGCCATTTCCTTCTCCAATGAATGAAAGTGAAAAGTGAAAGTGAAGTCGCTCAGTCGTGTCCGATCCTCAGTGACTCCATGGACTGCGGCCTTCCAGGCTCCTCCATCCATGGGATTTTCCAGGCAGGAGTACTGGAGTGGGGTGCCATTGCTCTCCTAGAGCTTATTATATTTAATGTCAGAGATAGGCAGTAAACAAAAATATATAAAACTGGATCTTGGGTCATAACAGTTCAGGGAAAAATAAAGCTGTAATTATTTGCTCAATATCAGTCTTCACTTTAGGTTATAACTTTCATGATGACAGTGGCCATGTCTGTCTCAATGCTAGTTCACAGTATGCATGGTGGATGGATGGCTAGATGGAACTCACCATACGTTTTGGAAGCCATGTATATCCTACATTGAAAATTCATTCGTTCAAATATACATTTTGTGAGCCTCCACTGTGTGTCAGAAACAGACTAGACACTGAAAATGAAGGTGGATAAGGTAACAATCCTCTCCTCCAGGGAGCTCACACATGTTTCTTTCTTTTTTTTTTCAATATGTTACACATTTCTTTAGACATCTTAAAGAAAAAAAAGGACCTTGTCATGAACATATACATGTGGTACTCTGTGCTTCTTTGAAGGAGGTGGGGGAGAATTAAAGGGGATAATGGTACAAGAAAGGGGTCCCAAAGGAAGGGAAACTTGGGCTGAACTTGGAATAGACTGCAAGGCCAGGAAAAGCGTTCTGGGCAGAGGGACCAGCATGGGCAGAAGCTGGAGACAGCAAAGTCTAGGGACACCAAGGTCGTCTTCTGTTAAAACTGGAACACAGGGAGAAATGATGGACATGAGGCTAGAAAATGAATCCGGAGTCGGATGTTGATCACCTCCTCCCCATATGTCAGCTCTTTTGTTACGGAAATCTGATGAACTTATCAGACAGGTGCTAAAGGTCAGCAAAGCTAAAGGATTGGGGACACTGAAGTAGTTACACGAGTAGTTGCCTAGAAACCTTGTTTGGCACAAAAGCGTCTCTTTTTCTCCCTCTTGTTTCTTTGTTTCCACGCTGGGCTATCAGATTCTGCGTCTTCCTGGATCTGAAACTGCAGATCATCCTCCGGCAGCGTGGTGAGGCCACTGGAGTGGTCGTTTGTCTGACTGCAGGCATAATAAGCCTGGATGGAAATCTACTCAGCTCCTCACATGCTGCACCTCGCTGCCCCAAACCTGCTCTGCTGGTTTAGGCTGGCCTCCTCCTGAAAGGAGAAATATGTAGACGCCGTGGGGGAGGAGTGCTTTGTGGGTCTGGTGGAGCTGCCTGCAGAGAAATGCAACCTATCCTAAGGTCGGGCTGCTTTTTACCTTATGTTCACAGAGGGAAAGGGCATCCTAGTGGTTCTGTTTACTTGAGAATCCCCAAACTTAATGGTGCCCCAGCAGGTATTATTATGTTTGTTTTATCCAGTCTATGAGAAATATGTACATCCTGCAGAAAGCATGGAAATTAGAGGAAATACAAAGGCTAAAGCTAAAATTACAGCAACTCATTAGAGCTGCTGTTAATGTTTTGGAGTATTTCCTTGTAGTCTTTGTTTTTATTAACACACATACACATCAAATTAATTTGTGTGTGTGTTAAGTCGTCAGGCTCAGCTGGGTAAGGAATCTGAATACCTGGGTTGGGAAGATCCCCTGGAGAAAGGAAAAGGCTACCTACTCCAGTATTCTGGCTTGGAGAATCCCATGGTCTCTATAGTCCATGGGGTCACAAAGAGTCGGACACAACTGAAATGACTTTCACTTTCACTTCACCAAGTCACTTCAGTTGTGTCCGACTCTTTGTGACCCTACAGACTGTAGCCTGCCAGGCTCCTCTGTCCATGGGAGGAAAGGCAAGAATACTGGAGCAGGTTGCCATGCCCTCCTCCAGGGGATCTTCCTGAGCCAGGGATCAAACTGGCATCTCTAAATTTGGCAGGAGGGTTCTTTACCACTACTGCCACCTGGGAAGCCCTTTTGTATTAAAAAATACCATCTGAATGGTATTCTGTGTCTTTGGTGACACCATGATGCATGCCATTCCCACTACATTCTTCCAACATGTGCACGTTACTGTGCTATACCAAGGAAAGATTTTTTTTTAAATGATTAAACCTCTGCCTTACAGAATTCAGCTTCACCACTCTGACATCTTTCCCTTGAGGTTGCTTCTGGAGCCTTTCCTGAATATCTTACTTACATTTGTAACCCTCTTCTTTCTCTACTTCTTTTCATAGCATACAGCCATCTCACCTACTATACATCTTACTTATTTGCCTTATCTCATCCCACAGAACAAAACTGTGGCAAAGCATTTATTCATTCAGCATTCAGCAAACACCTCCAGGTATCTAGAACTGTGATAAGCATAGAATGGAGTCCACAGCAAAAAGGAGCTTACAATTGAATTAGAAACATCAAACAGTTAAGCAAAGAAATAAAACAAGCTGTAATTTTAAAATACTAAACTAAATGAGGCAGGACAAAGTGGATGTGCTCTGGAGGAAGTCAAGAGAACAGACTGTGAAGTGAGAGTAATAACTGGTAAGAGGGAGATGAGGTTTAAAGGCAGGTTTGAACTTGAGGGAGGAACTTAAGGTAGAAACATTTGGCTCATTCTGTAAACAGTGCAAACTTTTGAGCTGGTGGCATGATAAAAATGGTTTATAAAAATGACTAGTGGACAAAGAGCAAAAAAAAAGAAAAATCAAGATGAGAGGACAGATGAAAGGCAGTAGGGCCTGAGATGGGGAGGGACTAAAAAGCAAGTGATAAATGAGTAAGGGTGGAGGACATTGCAGAGGCATAGCTAAGAACTCCCAGTTAAAATGCATCGGCCTCCAATCAGGCAACTCTCAAAATAAAATGTCAAAATCATCCTCCATTACAAAGGACACCACCAGTCGGCTATAGAAGAATCTGAGGTTGGCTGCCTGAATGCGGAGGAGAGGGTGGGAGATAAAGACAGCTGGGATATTCTATGCAAAGTTAAGTCAATTTAAAGAGCCCACATAAAGAGGAATACAAATGAGAAGACAGGGGAAAAAATGTGAATCGCTATTTTAGATAAATCCCATATGGGTTATGCTCTTAATTTACTTACGGCAGATGGCTGGACCTGTGACTGCTTAATTTATTACTGGCCTGCCATTCAGAGCCAGTGCCTTCCTTAGGTTCCTAAGCAACTCTGATGGGAATGTCAAATTGCATGAAATTTCCTGATTACACCATGTGACCCAAGTGCATCCCACTGAAAATGATTTGAATACTCAAAATCGCTTACCCTAGACCCCAGCTGCCAGTTCTGTTCCCATGGCAGACAGATGGGTAGGCCTCCCCCACTTTGCAGGCAGTGTGGTGGGAGTTCTAGGAATAAGACAGACCAAAATAAAGAGTGGGAGAGGATTTGGAAGAAAGCTTGGGAATCTGATATTTCAGATTCTCTTTCATGGTACTGTGTACATCCCTAAATTCTCTATAAGGGAAGGAAAGTAGCAAAGCTTTTAAAGAGGCATTTAAACTTCTCTGGCAATTAAGCAGCCTCTGAGTCAGCAAACTCATCTAGTAACCTGAGTAATATTTGTGATAACATCAGAGGATTGAAAAAGTATGGGCAGAATCAAGAGCTAGGCTGGTTTATGATCGGAAGCAGAAAGCACAATGATATGACAAAAGCAAAAATTAACATTTAAGCCACTATGTGCCAGGCCCTGAAGGAATTATTATTACTCGTCTTGCACAGATGAGAAAATTGAGGATTCCTAGAGGATTAAGTTAGGTCACAGAGCTAGAGAGTGGCATGGTTACAGACCAGTCCCATGTATCTGTCAGAATGTAAGAAAGTGGTTGGTGAGAAAAGGTGAAGAGCTACAAGCTGCAAATGCCAGAACCTGAGCATGCCAGGTGCCTCCCTGTGGCATTTCTTCTGAACAGAGGACAGAGATAAGGCTGATAGAAGTGACTGCTTCATGAAGAAGGGAGCATTTGCCAAAGGCAACTCGGTATCCTACCTTGGATCTTGAAACAGAAAAAGGACGCATCTGAAATATGAAAAAGCCTGAGGCTTAGTTAATCATCGTGTTCCAATGCTGGCTTCTTTGTGGTGACAAATGAGTGAGATGCAGGTAAGGGATACAGGGGAATGCTCCATGGCATCTCACAACTTTCCTATAAATCTGAAATTATCCTAAAATTAAAGGGTTATTTTAACTTTTTTTTTTAGAAAGAAAAGAGTATTGGTGACAGGTTCACAAACAGTCTTCAGAACAGCATCATTTAAAATGGAAATGGCCAGGGCGGCACTGCATTTCTGGGGCTGGTTGTGTTTCTCAGCAGACAGGTTATTACTAATGATGATCACAGTGACTAACACTATTGAGCAGTCATCACACCAGCCTCCATCCAAAGGATGTCACACACATGCTTGCATGCCATCTTCAAGACAATGCTTATAAATTAAGTCGGTGCTATTATTATCCCAATCTACAGGTGAGAAAAACACTTAGGATAGTGCCCAGAATTTCTGGTAGGCACTATTTTTTATTATAGAAGCTAAGAAATCAGGTCAGCTTGTGAGCAACAGAGTAACTCTAAGTATGTTCGTTGCTCAGTCATGTCTTACTCTTTGTGATCCTATGGACTGTAGCCCAACAGGCTCCTCTGTCCATGGAATTCTCCAGGTGAGAATACTAGAGTGGGTTGCCATTCCCTTCTCCAGGGGATCTTTCCAGCCCAGGGATGGAACCCATTTTTCCTGAATTGTAGACAGATTCTTTACTGTCTGAGCCACCAAGGAAGTCCACTCAAAACAAAACCCTAAAAGGTTTCCACTTACTAACTCTATGACTTAAACAAGTTTGAAAATCAAACCAAAGCTAATACAGGGGAGTGAATTTTAAAGTTTGTTGAGAGTTGCATCATATCAACTTAAGTTTACAAAACAGTTAATGGCTTATTAAGTGTCTCAAAATCAATGAGTTGAATTTAATTAAATGATTTGAAGATACCCAGGCTGTGTAGTGCTTTTATTGAGGTCAATAAGAGGGAGCTAAAAATTACCTTTCTCAAGAATCTTGAAATAAGAACCAAGTAAGGGCAAGCAGAGACAATAAGGAGATGATCAGCCCCTAGGATCAATGGGACTCACTAGGAAAAGAGTTTCCAGGTCTCCCTTGGAGGGTCAAATGACCACAGCTCACTGGACCAGGCAGATTCCCCTAGTGAGAAGCATTCCTGAGAGGAGAAGATGGAAGAGCAAATTAGGAAGACAGCATTCCGATGACTGACATGAAAATGACTGGGGGGACAAGGTGGAAAGCTGGTCAGCAGCCCTTGCCCATCTACATTCAGTTCAACCCCACACAACTTCATTTAGCATTTTCTTAGGTTGGGGGTGATGCTAAGCTCTGGGGAGCATGCAAAGGTGAAAAAAATAAAACATTGCCTATCCTCCTGAGTTTACACCTGGCAGTAAGTTTCACCAGAAGAAAACGCAGCAACCATGTGGTACAGGGAATACCCTGAGTTTGAATCTCCACTCCACTCCTCACCTTGTGCCTGGCCCAAGTTGTAGGCTCTCTCTGGAGAGAATAATGGCGACTAATATTTGCCTGGGAAGATTGTTGTAAGGATGGAAAATGAGATAAGTGTCTATAACAAATGTCTGACACAGAAAGTGAAGAGGAGTCCGTGATAAATCCATGTTGCTTTCCTTTACTGACCCCCAGCAAGAAATAGAAATCTCTTACTTACACCCTCAGTCTCCTACATCTTCATTTCAAACTAGACCTTGACCTCAACTATTACAGCAAAAGGGAGGTCACAGCAGAAAAGTTAAGAAGCAAATTTTTGCCTTCAGAAACTACAGAAGCCCAAGTCCAAAGAGTATAAAGACAATCTGGCATGTATAAAGTATAAAGACAACTTTCAGGATGGACATTAGAGGGACTCCCCTGGTGTTCCAGTGGCTAAGATTCGGTGCTCCCAAAGCAGGGAGCCCAAGTTCAATCCCTGGTCAGGAACTAGATCTCACAAGCTGCAAAGAAGAGTTCATGTGCCTCAACTAAAGATCCCAAGCGCCACAACTAAGACCAAGTGCAGCCAAACAAATAATATGTTTTTTAAAAAGAAGAAGAGTAGACTTTAGAACCTGACCACATTCTTGTTATCCACCTGCCCCCAACCTAGGGATAAAGACGGCAGTGCTGTAAAACAGAATACACTTGTTGACAGAAAGCTGCTTAGAACCTGAAAAAGGAGATGCCCTTTTCTAATCCATCAGCCCAGATCTGGAGCCACTTCTAATTTGCACAAGAAATTAGGCCAGCGGCAGCTTTATCCTTCCCCACCCCTGTGCTTAAAATGTGACACTGTTGCACTTCTAGCCCCAAACAGTTTGAGAAAACAACAAATCCTAAACCTGTAGTCATATAACTTATTCATTTATTCAACAACTATTTACTCAGCCCCTACTGTGTGCTCTGGAATATTTCCTACGCCTTGCAGCCCCTGGGCTGCCTTTAATCTCTGTGTCCCACCCCTATGTGCTCTGCAAGCCTGTAGCCTGCAGTCTCTTTACTGTTTCTTAGCCAGCATCCACCTCCTGACAAGCAGGTCTGCCATCCTTTTCCTTCAGAATAGAACATTCTTCTATACTTCCCTGTCCCCCAGGCTTTACCCCTTTCTTCATGGCTTAATTCGAAGCCCTTCATCCTTTTAGGGCTCAGTTCCTCTCGCTTCCTTTCCCCCATTTCCCATATTCTATCACCAGAATCTGATCTTGACTCCCACACAACAGCCTCTGGAGAGAAGAAAGGAGGTTGAAAGAAAGTAATTCATTTGCTCTGTTTGCTCAGTTCATGAGTAGCTCAGTTCAACAAACTGTGCACCAATAGTAATGGCAGTGCTAACACCGTCACAGCACTCACTTGAACCTGAGGTGAGAGAACCTGAGGTGAGAGAGGCCACAGTCAGCGGCAGAGGACAAGTCTAAGGACTGGCCGTGGGGGTGAGAGCCCTGAGGGGGGGCTGGGGCAGGGCCGTGGCGGAAGAGAGTCCCCCGCCCAAAGAAACGAGGGAAGACTGGAAAAATGGCCCATGAGGTGGAAACCGCCATCAGGAAGTTTGACAGGAGCGATGTGGAAAAGCGGGATCTGGAGCTATACGCTTAAGGAATGAAGGTGTATGTGTGAAGAAGGACATGGCAAAGACAACACAGTGGGAAACAGACGGATGACTTGAGAGCGAGAGCTATGAGGAGAGCTGAGGATGGGGTTGGAAAATGGTCTGGGAGTAGGCCTGAGAATGCCTCTGGTCTTACTCTGTTGAGGCTGCTGTCACAAAACTGCCAGAGCTCGGGTGTCTTATAACAAATGTATTTCTCACAGTTCTAGAGTCTGAAAGTCCAAGATCCAGGAGTCAGTGGATTTGGTGTCAGGTGAGAACTAGCTTCCTGGTTCATGGATGGCTATCTTCTCCTGTGTCCTCTTAAGGTGGAAGGGACAGAAGGAGCTCTCTGGGGTCTCTTTTATAAGGGCACTAATCTCATCCATAAGGGCTCCACCCTTATGACTTAATCATCTCCCAAAGGCCCTAATACCATCACACTGGGGATTAGGTTTTAATGGTAATTTGTGGGGGTCACATTCAGTCCACAGTATGTACCCTGCTTGCAGGCCCAAGTGAAAAGGAGCAGGACCCTGTGGTCCTTCCCTATCAAGGTCTTCCATCTGCCTTTTGTCTGTGGAAAAACTTCTGTCAAAGAATAAGTTTAATCAGATAAATGAGAAAATGCAGAAGCAAAGAAAAATAGTCCAACAAGACTAAATAATAATAGTTTAGTCAGTAAGCAAAGTCCTTCTCTAAAGGAACCTTTAGTTCCTTCTCAAGGGCTATAGATAATATTCTGAGCCATATCCTTGAGCTGTGTTATAGATACTGAAACTCCAACCAGGTGGAAGAAGTTAACTACACAATGACCAAACTGTTGCACTTAGTCATTCAAACATGTCTGGTTCTTTGAAGCCCCATGCACTGCAGCCAGCCAGGCTCTTCTGTCAATGGAGTGTCTCCGGGCAAGAACACTGGAGTGGGTTGCCTTGCCTCCTCCAGGGAATCTTCCCAACTCAGGGATCAAACCCACATTTCCTGAATTGCAGGCAGATTCTTTACTGATTAAGTTACCAGGGAAGCCCAAGAATACTGGGGTGGGTAGCCTACCCCTTCTCCAGGGGATCTTCCTGATCCAGGAATTAAACCGGGGTCTCCTGCATTGCAAATGGATTCTTCACCAGCTGAGCTACCAGGGAAGATCAGACTGTAGCCATGACATAAACTGCCACCATTCCGAGAACAGGCCTCAAAGAAATGGAAACAAACTGCCCTTGGAACTGAAGAATAACTTCACGTAAAGCAATCAAGGTGTCACTGGTCAGACCACCAATGACCAGTTTCAAGATGACTCAGAGCTGACTGTGCTGTTTCTGCATGTAGCCCCTTCCCTCTTGCCTACTGATTGTCAGTGGGCAGAGTCAACGTTTGGACAGGGCCTGCCCTCCTCTACCCAGTTGCCAGCATCCACAGTAAAGAAAGCTTTCCTTTCCACCAACCTCGCTTCTTTATTAGTTTTTGAGTGGTGAGTAGCCAGACCCCACTTTTAGTTACACAAGGAGTGTTGGAGAGAAAACGGCCAACACCTGCAAAAGAACCAGTGTCCTGGGGAGAATGAGATCTCCGGTGTGGCAAGAAGATGAAGAGAAGATTCAGAGAAGTGAGGTATAGAGGGGATGTTGTGAGGCTACCGTGGAAGGGTGTCAAAAGTTGAGGAGGAGTGAGATATAGAGTCAGAAAAGGGGTAGTGAGGCCATGTGGAGATCCGAGTCTGAAGGATGAGAGATGACTTGGGAGATCAGGGCTGACCTAAGTGGAGAGGAAGGCAAGGTGGATCAGTGCAGGACCCCAGGAGTGATAGTAGTGGCACAGCTGTGGGTGGCGGGAGCCAGTGGATGAGGGTTGGCTTGGAGCACTCAGAGTTCTTGCCCATTGCAAATTTACAATCTGTGGGAGGAAACCCATATAAAGTGACAGAACAGCGTACC